>CAWUFQ010000266.1:0-29646 GCA_963921405.1 Cepaea hortensis | reverse complement strand
CCTTCTTTCTTCTTCTTCTCTTCTTCTTCCTTCTTCTTCTTCTTCGTCTTCTTCTTCGTCTTCTTTCTTCTTCTCTTCTTTCTTCTTCTTCTTCTTCTTCTTCTTCTTCTTCTTCTTCTTCTTCTTCTTCTTCTTCTTCTTCTTCTTCTTCTTCTTCTTCTTCTTCTTCTTCTTCTTCTTTTCTTCTTCTTCTTCTTCTTCTTCCTTCTTCTTCTTCTTCTTCTTCTTCTTCTTCTTCTTTCTTCTTCTTCTTCTTCTTCTTCTTCTTCTTCTTCTTCTTCTTCTTCTTCTTCTTCTTCTTCTTCTTCTTCTTCTTCTTCTTCTTCTTCTTCTTTTTCTGCTGCTGCTGCTGCGGATCCCCCCTCCTCCTCCTCCTCATCCTTCTTCTTCTTCTTCCTTCTTCTTCTTCTTCTTCTTCTTCTTCTTCTTCTTCTTTTCTTCTTCTTCTTCTTCTTCTTCTGCTGATGCTGCAGCTGCTCCTCTCCGTTCTCATCCTCCCCCTTCTTCTTCTTCTTCTTCTTCTTCTTCTTCTTCTTCTTCTTCTTCTTCTTCTTCTTCTTCTTCTTCTTCTTCTTCTTCTTCTTCTTCTTCTTCTTCTTCTTCTGCTGATGCTGCAGCTGCTCCTCTCCGTTCTCATCCTCCCCCTTCTTCTTCTTCTTCTTCTTCTTCTTCTTCTTCTTCTTCTTCTTCTTCTTCTTCTTCTTCTTCTTCTTCTTCTTCTTCTTCTTCTTCTTCTTCTTCTTCGTCTTCTTCTTCTTCTTCTTCTTCTTCTTCTTCTTCGTCTTCGTCTTCGTCTTCTTCTTCTTCTCTTCTTTCTTCTTCTTCTTCTTCTTCTTCTTCTTCTTCTTCTTCTTCTTCTTCTTCTTCTTCTTCTTCTTCTTCTTCTTCTTCTTCTTCTTCTTCTTCTTTTTGTCTTCATTACTGGCATCATTCTACATAGTAATTACTATTATATTTTAGTTCTTGCACTCTATCCTCCAAGGCCATGTTTGCCTAATCCTGTATTCCTGTCTATCAATATTTGTTTGTTTGTTGAATGTCCTTTACAAAACACTGCAATCGACCCCAAACAAAATTTGGCTGTGACTTTTGTTTGGGCAATGTTTTGCAATTTTATTTCAGTAGTTTACCATTCCTTTCTGAACAGCCTATGCTTCATCCCATCGAAATCAACCCAAAGCTGTATACTATCAAATCGCGAAATTTCGAACCCTGGATTCTTAAGTCTGAGAATTACGAAACATTGCGCCTCGCTATTCCCTAAGTCACAGCTCCGGTTCTATCATCATTTACGTTCTGTTAACAGTCATTGTCGTAGCCACAGAGACATGAAAACGGGGTTCGGACAGTAGTTAGCACTGTTACCAGCCGGCCCGGTGATCATGCTCTCTGTTCTCTTTCGAACTAGGGATTAGTTTGTACTGAGCCGGGCTCTCAAGTCCACCTAGATAAAACGATTGTCAGGGATTTTTTTTTTTGTTTGCGCTCGCTCGCTTTGAACCCAAGCGTAGTCCACACACTACTTCTTGTAGTGCTGGACTGGATTGTGCGTGTGGATTAGCTTTCCCTATTATTGGTGTCCCTCGCTATCAGGCGAACCCACTCATTCAGACTTCAGAGGTACTTGTAATTTACGTCCCCAAGTCAAGGACGACAGGTCAACATTTTAGTCCAACTGTCCGGTGTAGGGGTTGAACCGCTAACCTCATCATCAGCACACCGGATGTTTAAGAACACGCGTTCTTATCCATTCGGTCATGCGGACCTGCAGCCAGGGATTTAAAGTTAGGGTTTAAGAGACAAGAGGATCGACTTCATTGGAGCGGAATTTCTCACACATGGCTCGGCCTCTTTCCGCAGGACGGCCTGCAAAAAGTGTCACACAATGCACCAACTCCGTAGCTCCAGCAACGACCCTCAGGAGTCTTCGAGAAAATTGCACCCCTGAACCGAATGTCGTGGCCCGGAATCGAACTCACAACCTTCGGATCGCGAGGAAGGCGGAGAAACTACTGCGCCACGGAGACCCAAATTTTTACTGAGGCTGGTTGTCGGTTGGCCGGAAGCTTCCTGGAAAGTGAATACTTTCGGTATGATATTGACCATGGCCCTGATTGGGTGGAGATGTGCTGTAAAATGACAGACAATAACCATGGACTCAACGTGCCTCATGATGTGAAATTAGGTCCTTTATGTTACTTGAAATAACAGGACTGATACATTAAGTTACAAACTAGTTAATCGATAACAGTCGTCTGCTGTTCTGTTTATACTAAAGTACGATCAGAACACACACGAAATGACTACCAAGGTCAATGGAAGAAACACATGTTTTTTATATTAATTTATATTGTTTGTTTTTTAATCCTTCAAGCTTCGTAGTAATGTCGTTTGTGTTCATTTCGTACAAACTAGTTTTGTGAAGGTCGCCTGTGTTTAGCACTTGTGAATAACGAATCAGCAGATTAGATCCGTCCAACCCAGAAAATAAAATAGAGATAGAAAAATAGAGATATACAGAGAGAGAGAGAGAGAGAGAGAGAGAGAGAGAGAGAGAGAGAGAGAGAGAGAGAGAGAGAAGAGAGAGAGAGAGAGAGAGAGAGAGAGAGTAACTCAGCACTTCATCATCGTCAAGTGCCATGCCGACTGGCGTAGGCGTTCATGACTCTCCACAGATCTCGGTTTTTTGGTTTTCTGGATCAACTCCACTGTTGAGATTCCTCCATGCCACCATCGCAATCAATCAAGAATAATTTCTTTTGGTCTGCCTCTGCCTCTCTCGCCCTCGATCTTTCATGTTGTCGCGATGTTCTCCAATGCCTCTCTTCTCATCACAAGGCAAAAAAAAAAAGGTGTTTGCCTCTTTCGTATTGTTGTATGTAATGTTCTAGTTTCATCAGTAAATTATTATTCTAAGGCTGTAGAGGGAAACGATCGTTAGATTCTGCTAGCTACGGATAACAACATGATGCAATGCATATAACTTTCTTCGCACGAGTCGCTAACAGGTTGTCAGTTTGTATTGTTATATCCACATCTCTGAAACAAGTTTAAAAATTCGAATGTCTTGGAAGTATGATCACAGAAGATGGCAGAATAGACAGAGCAATCGAAAATAGATGTCGAAAAGCAAGTGCGCTTATGTAACAACTATCACCCATACTGAAACATCCAAATATATGTGTGTGTGTGCGCGCGCGTGCGTGCGTGCGTGTGTGTGTGCGTGTGTGCGCGCGTGCGTGCGTGTGTATGTGTGTGTGTATTTTCGCAAAACGACAGATAATAAATAACGTATTCACACTGATTTTATGCTCCTAAAGTCGAACTTGGACATTGTCCAAATCACACTTACGGAAGGAAGTCAGCTTGGCCGAATGGATAAGAACGCGTCTTCCTAACATCCGGTGTGATGATGTCGAGGTAAGGGGTTCAACCTCTACACCTGACAGCTGGAATACAATGTTGATCTCTCGTCCCTGACATAGGGACGTAAATTACAAGTACCTCTGAATTCAGAGTGGGTTCGCCTGGTGGCGCGGAACAATGTAAATAGGGAAAGCTAATCCACACGCACAATTCAGTCCAACACTACTAGAAGTAGTGTGTGGACTACGCTTGAGTTCAAAGAAGGTGAGAGCCACACAAAAAAAATTAAAAAAATAAAAAAAATACTCATGCAAAACCAATTTCGGAAAATCAACATCTGTGAGATGAGATGCTTGAGGAGAGCTGTCAACTTAACTTTCCGAGACTGAATAAGAAATGATGTTATCAGACAGACGGTGGGATCAACACCTTGCGCTACATATATTGAAAGACGGAAGATCGAATGGTTTGGCCATCCGGTTAGAATTCAACACCATCAACTACCAGTACTGGTCCTATATCAAAGAAGAGCTGCTAGGAGAACAAGAGGATGCCAGAGAAATAAATGGATTCACGACCTCAAAGACATAGTACAATCACACGGAATGGCACTATAGAGTGCCACCCATTGAGCGCTGGAACACCAGTTATTCCTCCTCAACACGCTTAACGGCAAAAATGGAAGACGATGAAGATGATTGTAATATCCTGCTGCAGTGGTCACTTCTCTTAATAGGAACTACAGAAACTGACTCGCTATTTAGATAGGCAAGGGAGACCCAACACAGGCATTTCCCTTTTGAGTCATACTGGGAAAATATTTTGCAAATATTCTTGAGAAAAGATTACGAACTACTAAAGAACCCCAGCTAAGCGAAACACAACTTGGATTTAGAAAAAATAAAAGGTGCACAGATGCCATTTTTGCTCTTAAACAACTTATAGAAAAATCAATCTAATTTAATGAAACACTCGACTTAGCTTTTGTCGACCAAGAAAAGGCATTTGGTAGAGTAGATAGAAACAAGCTGTGGGAAATCCTTAAACAATATGGAGTGAGTACACATCTAACAAACCGATGTAGAAGCTAATACAACAACAGTGAATACATAGCGAGAGCAACTGGAAGACCCTCAGAACCCTTCACTATAAGATCCGACGTAGGACAAGGTTGTGTTCTGTCCCCTCTCTTGTTCATTACATATATAGACAACATATGTAAAGAAACCAGCCAAACGGAGACCGCAAGAACACCGCATGACGAGAGTACAGAAGAAGAACCATCTGCAAATTACACCATTAGAGAACTCCTGTTTGCGGACGACCAAGCACTAATAGCAAAATCAGAAGCTGAATTACAAGACCACATGAATAGTCTAAACGAAATGTGTTGGGAACGTAACATGAAAATTAGCACAAGTAAAACAGTGGTAATGACTATAACTAAAGAAGAAAAAACAACAACAATTCTCCTAAACGAACATCCCCTGAAACAGGTAAAGTATAATATCATCAAATGAAAAATCAGAAGACGAGATAAAAAATATATGCAATAAGGCAAACCAACTCATTGGATAAATGGCACCAATACTAAAGAACAAACATGTATCAATAACTACTAAGTAAACACTTTACAACACAATCTTCCTACCAACTCTATGCTACACATGCCAAACCTGGACAATGAAAGAAAAAGAGAAAAGAATAATCACAACAACAGAAATGAGATCCCTGAGAAGAATACTCATTGTATCTAGAAGAGATAAGATCAGAAATGAAGAAATCATAAATCATAAAGTGGGGGTTATAGCTGCACTAGATTTTATTAGAAGGCAGCAAGTCAAATGATTTGGCCATGCAAGTATATTGCCAACTAACAGTATACCACAACAAACAATGATGTACAGACCAGAGGGAAGCAGAGGAAGAGGCCGAACACGTAAACGATGGACGGAGGGAATAGCAGAATCCATGGGAATATCCATACATGAAGCCCATAAGCGGGCACTCTCCAATTGTTTATACTTCACCTCGACACCGCAAGGTACAAGAGGAACATGATGAGATGAGATGAGATAAGAAGAGATGAGACGGGGACCTAAGTTTAGGTTTCACACAAGCCTGTGACTCCGGATTGAGAGATAATCTATTCCAGGTTAAATTATTTCAGCAATCAATTTTGTAAGACGATCGAAACTGATACAAACTTTTGTGATTCAGGTCAAGAAGCCGCATAAGTGTGTGTGTGGGGGGGGGGGGGGGGGGTATATATTAATCCTCAGACAGAAACACGAAAAACGAAATTGGCCTCCAAAAATAAGGGCCCAGATACCCAAACACTTTTCGTTGATATAATGTTGCTTAAAGAGTAGAGTCTAACTTAACCCTGTTCAAGTGTTGCTTAAAGAGTAGAGTCTAACTTAACCTTATTTTAATGTTGCTTATGGTCGTCACTAAAGAGGAGGAAATACCACAATGTAATATACAAGTAAATGGGAATATTCTTGAACAAGTGAATCGGTACAATTATCTCAGAACAGTCATAACATCTGATGGGAGATGCCTTGAGGAGATTAGAACGAGAATCGCCATGGCGAAGGTAGCCTTTTTCAAGATGGAAAACAAACTGACCAATAAAAAGATGTCATTTGCAACGAGAAAAAGAGTGTTGAAGGTATTACATAGAACCTGTGCTTTTGTATGGATGTGAAGCGTGGACAATGAGAAGTCAAACTGAAAAACTTCTGCTGGCTGCAGAAATGTGGTTTCTGAGGACGAAAGGAACAAGTTAAGCTGCGGATGCTTCCACCCCAGCATCTCACCGCCATGCTGCTGAGGGTGAGTAACGGACAGGCCCTCACATCGGGGGGATTTTGACTTAGAGGCATTCAGCCATATCCCTCAGCTGAGAGTCGTAGAACAAGTGTCTGGACCAAGCATGTAGTGGCACCTTGCAAATGATTCTGACTGTATATATGCAATGGATTTGCTAGCCAAGGTATATTCCATTTCGCTTCACTTTGCCACTGGGGATTCTAGTCGGCATCGTTAATAGTCAGAGCTACGACGGCAGCTGATCGTCTTGGCGCCTCTGACTTTCACTCTTGATTAATGAAAATATTCTTGACAAATGCTTTCGCAGTAGCTCGTCTTGCAGTGATCCAAAATTTCACCTCTAACGCCGCAATACGAATGCCCCCGTTTGTCCCTGTTAATCATTACCTCCAGTTACGAAAACCAACAAAATAGAACCGAGGTCCTATTCCATTATTCCATGCACCATTAATTAGGCAGCCGAGGCCTTCTTTGAACACTATTTTTGTTTTCAAAATAAACACGCCGGTTCCCGTGATTCTCAGCAAAGAGCAACTACGGGAGAGAGCCTGCAGACGGTAGGGCATGAACAACGGGCTGTTAACCGGCGCCAGTAGGATCGCCCGCTTGCACCTGAGATCCAACTACGAGCCTTTTAACAGAAACAGTTTTAATATACGCTATCGGAGCTGGAATAACAGCGGCTGATGGCACCAGACTTTCCCTCCAATAGATCCTCGGGTTTAAAGTGTACTCATTCCAATTATGGGACCTCGATATAGTCCCTTATTGTTATTTTTCATCACTACATTCCCGTGCCGGGAGTGGGTAAGTTGCGCGCACGCTCCCTCTCCGGAATCGAACCCTGATTCCCCGTTACCCGTTAAAAATATGGTAGGCATGTCACGTACCATCGACATTTGATAGGGCAGACATTTGATAGATGCGTCGCCGGTACGTAAGGTCATGCGATCAGCACAAAGTGTTAAGCACGTGGCGTCAGAGTGTAGGCGAACAATGTGGCTTCATAAAGACAGTTTAAAGATGGCCACCCCACTTTTGACATGTACCAAAGAGGAGCAGCGTTCTGTTATCCGATTTTTTTCTTTATCAGTGAGGGGGTGAAACCTATAGACATTCATCGGCGAATGAAGTTCCAGTATGGTAATGCAAGCTTGTCAGTCCAGCAAGTGTATGAGTGGAGTAGGCAGTTTCAACACGGCGTGACTTCTGTGAATAGGGACCGCAGGTGGTGCATACGTGGTTACACACGTGATAAAGATACAATTTTTCTACTGGAATCCAAGCACTGTATTGGCGCTGGAGGATTTGCATTGAACGCAGGGGTGACTACATAGAAAAATTATATATCTTTTTTTCCAGAATATATTCATCTAAATAAAAAAAAATATTTAAGGTTTTCTTTTTTAGCCCCCTCGTAGTTGCAACCCACCATAACAGGAGATATCCCATCATGCTCTTCTCCTGAGCCACACCTGTAAGCCTCTAAGTAGCTTATCAACGGCAATGATTTTCCTCATAGCACAGCTGCACCAGGGACCCGTCCGCCCCAGGGGCTGTGTGTCTGACTTATTACTATACACAGTGATAAGACTATTATACCTTGTCTGTACAATAAGACTGATAATACTATAACACTGACAATACATTACAAAGACATTATAATACTTGAACTATGACAGAATGATTTTCTGTTAGTTATTATCAATGCGGCTGAAGAAGTCGATCCGATTTGTCTTGTATATCACTCTCCGGCAACGTTATTTGCGATTGATTTTAATTTATTTTCCGTTTCCGTTTCGTATAAGTACAATAAGTTTGCCTTGCCAAAAGATACCCAAACATTCTCATAACAATTTAAATCTAAAAACAAAACATTTCGAGGCGAAACCACCCAGGTACCCAACAATGACCAAACCATCAGACGAAACGTATTGAGATTACAACAGCGCAAAAAACATAGTTTGAAAGGAAACATAACACAATACAAAAATATTGACAAATAAAACTTATAGTGTGAAGGATTAAGAAAATACCGGACTGAAAATCGTATCCCGAAGTAATTACAGGAAACAATGGTTCATAGAGCTGTGACATGACAAACTGCCCAGATCTACTGGAAAAATACCAGGGTGCAATCGTGCCAAGAATATGTGACGTGGCGATTAAAACGATTACAGAAAAGAGAGATCGACAATTATTGTATATTCAAAACGAATCGGACCTTTGACTGATAAAAGACGTTTGAACCCTAATCTTTTTAAAAGTACTTTCGTGGTTGTACAGGCATGTGTTTCTTGTTTGTGTACTGATGAAGGCTTTGGCCGCAATGTCTATTTTCCTACTTGTGATCGTGTTCTAGTAACGATTCTATTTCTTGTATTTTGATGATTCATTCATATATGGTTTAAAAGACAAAAATGGGAATATGATAAATACCAATGAGGAAATGTGCAACACATGGAAAGAATTCTTTGTTGAATTACTAAATTGTGAAGCTCGAAGTAACACTTTCCCACAGGAAGAGGTTCTAACGTGTGAACCTGTCATGGAATGCCGCCTTAACATCCCAGAATATTTTTCTCTCGGTCTCCAAATTTGGGAGGCCAAATTGAGAAAGAATGAATTAATCACGCTACTCCAAGGCTATCTAGTCGTGAGGTAAGATTATTCACAAAAAGCCTCTAGCCATGACGTAAGCTTGCAGATGGCAAGTAAAATGGGCTACTTGAGACGGACACAACTAGATAATTTAAATTAGTCTACACCTTAGAAAACTGCTGACCCAGACGGGCTATGACACCACACAGACGCATTGGCACCTTCTTGCCCAGGTAAATCCAGACTGAATCAACAATGAACTGGGCCAGTGAGTGAAATAAAACCACCCAGGCGTGAACAACATTGACACAGGGAGAGATAATGGCCCCAGGGCGGTAAACAAGCCCCGTCCACTCGGACTGGCAGACTCTGCAAGGTGTGAAATCACTGATAAGACTCAGGAGGCTAATAATGGTCAGACCCACAGGTGTGAAGGCTAGTGTGCATGCAGAAAGAATTTTTATGACTGGACAGACTTGGAGTTAATTGCAATTAACGTCAGGAGGAGATAAGAAGAATTTATGAATGGAATTCCGGGGAGATAAGGGTCTACTGCTAGGCTAGGTATAAAAACCCATGCAGACCTGGTCCCTTTAGAATAAGTCAGACATTCGAACAGGTGAGAAGAGAGAGTAAATGTAGATTTCTTAGTAACTAAGTATTTTAGGTGTATGTACTGAATTCCAGTCTATATCTGATCTAGGTTATTGCAAGAACTATCTTTGGCGTAGGTTACTTGAGTGTTCTTTCTAAGTTCTGTGTTCAATATCGTTGTGCTTCATGTATTACACTTCTGAGAAGTAGAAACTTATGAAAGGCATATCATTGTCTAAGTATACTTTTAGGTGTCTTGGTAGATGCTTGTCATTTCTTTGGACACTATCCTAGTTGCTTTTTGGTGTGTGCATTTGTTGTACAGAATATAGTCAACTGACTATTTATTTAATTCGTACAACAGCAGTAACTAAGTGGTTTTTTAAACCGGGCAGCTCAGCAAATATGGCTGGTCTGTGTGGTAACATCAATTAGACTTGTTCTATATCTCATTTTGTAGCTTTACAATATTAGTACTCATTAATAATGCCTGATGCTATTATGTTGAGTATCATTAGATGTCCATCTTGAAGTAATATAATGTTTACGGATATGTTGGATGTATGTATGTGTAATTTCATAAACTAACTAGTGCATCATGCTATGATGTTAAAGTATCATAATATGTCTAGTTTAATCAATATGTTTATGTGTATTGGATGTTTGATAGATTGATTTGTCATATGCAAACCTACCAATATGAAGTGTTATGCTATTGTCTGCGCATTGGCACATTGGCCAATGATTGTGTTGGAAGCAGAGGTGTAATTGTACAGACATTACCCACAATTGGTAGTATAGGGTATATGGTGCTAAACTTTCTCAGTGTATTGTGGGCGTGCGTCCACGGTAATGCATGGAAACCTGGCACAGCTACTGGTCACGGCTTGCAAGCCCGGATGATCAGGCATTGTTATAATACCCTTACCGACCCTGTGAGCTGCTAAACTAACATTGGGACGGAGCGGCTGTACGACACAGAATTTCTGTATTAGCGACATGGACATGGGGCGGCAGAAATGTAATCATTACAGGCGTGTGAGACAATTGAAAAGCCCGTCCCAGACTAAAGACAGTAGGGAGAAGGAGGAGGGTGAACGCAGAGCTGGAAGATAAACTTGGCCAGACTGGTCATTGTATATGTTTGTGTTATGATATGTTTAATTAGGATTGCGCTGATGTAGAACTGGTATAACACATTCTTGACTTTCTTTCAAGCTCTCACAAGGAGCACCTATGTTGTAGATCTCAAGAACGAGTGACGACTAGGAGTGTCAGGACTGGCAGGATCGTCAGAATACCGGCAAGCTGTTTTCTTTTTTGAGTCTACTGGAGAGTGGGGATCTGGACCACAGATCCAGATAGATCAAGTAACAAGTAAAAGTTACTTAATATTTGTCATCAATATCAATATGTATATGATTTCATCATCCTCATATTGACAATCATCCTATGTCTATTGTTATGATTAGCAAATAAATGTTGTAGTATTGTAACTCATAGTTCGGTCGTTATATTTTAATTCCAATTGTGCATACGTGTTGTGTGTGTACATTGGTGGGGGTTCACTTACACACCAAGGAAGGGAGCAGTCAGGGAGAAAAACCTGTACTGAGATAGTCGTCTATATTCATATATTTAGACTTAAACATCTATCTTAGCTAAACTTCTCTTTCCTATTCCTTGGCGAATATTCAGCACAGTTCATTTCATTTTGTAACGAGCCACTTGGAGCTGTACGTTGGATATTCAGGGCTTAATCTATAGTTCAGCCATATAGTTTTTGTCCCTAGTCAGTTTCTGACTATTTGGGGTTGCTCGCCAGTGAAAAATACTTTCATCTAGCCGGTGGGGCACCCCGACTTCTGACAGATTGGGGTCCAATCCGCGATCCTGAACCAGGATCCTAGTAATCATAGTGATTCTACTAGACCCTAGACAAACGATTTTTCAAAGTTAACTCTTGTAATCTTCAATCATCAAAATAGACTATCATCAAATGTAGCTACTTTTAGTTGAGGAAGTTACAGAGTATAAATATAACTTTTCAAAAGTTTATAACAGATAAGAACTTATGAGAAAACTACCTCATCTATCGTTTATTGATAATTATTTTAATTATTATCATTTAGTGTATCATTCATCATTTAATGATAACTGATCACTTTTATCATATTTACATTGATGTGTTTGATGATTTAACTGCTTGATTGATTTGCCATTTTATGCTTACTTATGCCATTTTCATTATGACATGTATGCAGTGCATTTTAATATTTATTTAGGTAAATATTACTGATTGCTGTGTAGTATATCTCTCACACTTACTTCACTGCGGTCGCCAGAAACTACTTGAATATTATTTTCAGTTGTCTTTCACTGCTGAGGCTAAACTATACACATTGGATAGCGTAGACTGTCAATAGTTAACTCTTGACTTTCTAGCTTAGATCTGATTTTTGATATATACATAGGAGCTTACCTGAATATAGTCCTTTGCAATTATGGCCTTACGTTACCGGAATCTCGAAGAGGACACGAAGGCGCGCGCAGATTTCTCAGAGTCCACGAGAGGGTGGGGCATAAGAAAAGGCTTAAAGGGGGAGCAACTAGAAACATATATCATAGCTGAGTTAGAATGGTGGGACCAAGAAGAAGAAATTATGTTTAAAGAAAATGATGAGTTCTTTGGAGCACAAGAGCGTAGCAAAACTGAAGAAGCAGAGATTAATAAACAGCATATGGAAGTAGTCAATGCAGAGAAGCTACCTTTCTAGCGGAACATAAGGTAGGAGATATGGATGCTCACCCAACCAGGAAGGAAGGGACATCTTTGCCACCCACCGCAGAATCAGAGGTAGTGGACCGGGAACTACAGGTTCTCATTCGACCCAGTCCTAAACGGAAAAGAGGGAAGAAGAAACGTGCCAAGGGCACTTCAAACAGGCACAAACGTGATAACTGTTTGTACCACGGCAATGGTGGTTTAACAGTACAGGACGTTCAGGAAAACCACTTGACTTCTATGAGAAATGAATCTCGAGAGAAAAAGGAACTGAAGACAACCTTTAATGAGGTCGCAGGCGAAGACCTAGCCGATTCTCACATTCCCTTCTGTTCACAGAATCACGAAGTGGAATTACATCTGACTGAAATAGGGAGGAAGGAAGGAACAGAATCCCAGGTGAATTTCACTGCTGCAACGCGGGAAGAGTCACTAATTATCAGTTCAGATAATTTACCTAGTAACAGTTACCTAGAGGACAACTGTTTGTGCCACAAGATTAGTGGTTTAACTGGTCCGCCAGTACAAGACTCCCAGGAATCTCATTTTACTTCAACGAGAGGTGAAACTCAAGAGGAAGATGACCTGAGGACATCTTTTAAGGAGGTCGGAGATCGAAAGGTAACCGACTTTATTATCCCTTCAGCTCAGGAGAGGATGAAGTGGGATTAAATTTGACTGACAGAGGGATGAAGGAAGACCAGGAACCCATTGTGATCTTTGAGGCTGCAGCTCAGGACAAGACACTAGATCTCAGTTCAAATCATTTACCTATTGTGATGGATTGCTTAGACAGCCCACCACAGGATTTACCTCAACTGGACTTAGCCCATGAAAGCACGACCAGAGAGGAACATCCAGACCAGGAGACATTTCCAGTTGTTATCTCACAGTATACCAGTTCGGAGACTCAAGAAACACAGGGAATTGTCATGAGCCAGAATATGGACTCTGATATTGTGCAGACAACATTGTCTGTAGTTGCTAAAGAGGAAAATTCTTTGCACAAGATGGAGGAAGAAACGCCTATCATCTCATTAGCTGAAGTTATCAGGGAATTCCAACAACAGGGACCTGAAGTAACAGAAGTCAAGAGTGGTTTGGAATCAACACTCTTAGGACTAAATCTACCCTTCAGTCAGGTCGATTTGATAGGAGTAGATCAGCTATTTGTGGATACTGTATTCAAAAGTAACTCCACTGTATCGCCCTGGAGTAACTATGTTATTTCTCAAGGCAGGACAACTTGGCACACTAAATTTCCAATTTCTAGCAAGGTTTGTACAAGAAACTCTAATGCAGAGAAACTCAGCCCATTAACTGAATATCAGGGGAAGAAACCGCGACACCGAGGAGGGACGATTGTTACGCCCGACTTTGAAGGAGGAAAGCGCCAGTTGAATTTATATCATGGGACCATGATGTGTAATATTATTCCTTTCAAAAGGAAGCTATTGATGCATCAGTTAAAAATCTATAACGGATGGATGAAAATCACGGAGACAAGCTTTGCTGGGGCCAGCTTATGCAAGACCTCACTACGGGTACATCCTCGGCTGAAAGGAGTAAATCACGTGAGTGAATGGTGTAAAACAATTGCTGCCCAGAGGCGTAGAAGAATCCCGTTTATTGTGATCTTTCCCAGAGGGGTAAAATTACAACCTCCTGACAATTACCGGATTTTACCAAGCTATTGCATGGAATCCCGGCCGAAAACCAGGTACAAAGACCTATCCAGAGTATCCTTTGGTTATGGAAATGGAACGTCTTTATGCAGATGCAGGACAACCCACTGCCACAAGGAATATTGGAAACCGTTAGGCAGATACAGAACGGAGAGTGCTTAGGCATTATTCTGGGATGTACGGCGTGCTTTGACAAAAGATTTCTGGCAGAAACTTTTTTTTTTAAGGGGGAAGCTCTGTCATGGAATGCTGCCTTAACATCCCAGAATATTTTTCTCTCGGTCTCCAAATTTGGGAGGCCAAATTGAGAAAGAATGAATTAATCACGCTACTCCAAGGCTATCTAGTCGTGAGGTAAGATTATTCACAAAAAGCCTCTAGCCATGACGTAAGCTTGCAGATGGCAAGTAAAATGGGCTACTTGAGACGGACACAACTAGATAATTTAAATTAGTCTACACCTTAGAAAATTGCTGACCCAGACGGGCTATGACACCACACAGACGCATTGGCACCTTCTTGCCCAGGTAGATCCAGACTGAATCAACAATGAACTGGGCCAGTGAGTGAAATAAAACCACCCAGGCGTGAACAACATTGACACAGGGAGAGATAATGGCCCCAGGGCGGTAAACAAGCCCCGTCCACTCGGACTGGCAGACTCTGCAAGGTGTGAAATCACTGATAAGACTCAGGAGGCTAATAATGGTCAGACACACAGGTGTGAAGGCTAGTGTGCATGCAGAAAGAATTTTTATGACTGGACAGACTTGGAGTTCATTGCAATTAACGTCAGGAGGAGATAAGAAGAATTTATGAATGGAATTCAGGGGAGATAAGGGTCTACTGCTAGGCTAGGTATAAAAACCCATGCAGACCTGGTCCCTTTAGAATAAGTCAGACATTCGAACAGGTGAGAAGAGAGAGTAAATGTAGATTTCTTAGTAACTAAGTATTTTAGGTGTATGTACTGAATTCCAGTCTATATCTGATCTAGGTTATTGCAAGAACTATCTTTGGCGTAGGTTACTTGAGTGTTCTTTCTAAGTTCTGTGTTCAATATCGTTGTGCTTCATATATTACTCTTCTGAGAAGTAGAAACTTATGAAAGGCATATCATTGTCTAAGTATACTTTTAGGTGTCTTGGTGTCACGAGCTCGCCATGAGTTAACCAGATAATAATACCGACGTTTGCTTGGCGTATATTTTCTAGGCCACAACAGTCGTACTACCAGAGTAAACACAGCTGCACGGGATACATCAGGTCAGCCCATATACACATTTGGTGGTGAGTGAGGAGGAAGTGAGTGCGCTGAATCATATATCACTTTGACAAGTCATAAACATATCAGAGGGAAAACGGAAGTACTTAGCACGGAAGTAACAGTACATATGTCAATTCTGGGTTTCCGGAACATCGAGAAGATTGACGGGGTTATTGGCAACTGTTGTTGGGGGTATACAGTAACTCTCTAGATTGTTTTGGATGTCAGAACCAGTGATGACAAATCTAACATTGAGGGAGCCAGAGGGGGGATGGATCCCTGACAGGGGATGATCTGCCAATGTGCCACCTGTGTGGGGGCATAAAGGATAACGTCACGTGTCCAACTTTGGTAGTTTGCCATATAAACCCGAGTTGGGGCCAACTAGGGGGACTTGGAAATGTGGCTCTGGTGGAGTGCAAGGGCACTGCAGTGCTTAGTGGAAATAATATCTACCGTGTGTTAATTAGTGACTTAATTTTACACGTGCCTATAATGGCAGATGTAGATATGATTGATAGGACTGCAGTAGTGCCATTTAAGGTATAACCTATTATAATATTAGTTCTAATTAATATAGACTGTGGCCTTGTTAAACTATAGTGTGATGATTAGCACTGTTAGTGGAAACTAGTTAGAGTAGAATAGTGATATTAACTCTGCTAGTTAAGAATAGATTAGTGAAGTGTTGATAAGCTTTACTAGTTGAGAATTGAGTAATGAGGGATAATTGGGATCTTCCCGTAGGTGTCCCTGGTGGGCGGGGTTCCACATTCTGTTTGCTGATTTTTTCTTTGTCATAGCCTGATTCGGCTCTAGGTGGGTAGCTAATCTGCTCTATGACTAAGTCTAGTTAGCTAAAGATCATTAGGCAAGGTGATAGGCTTACACTCAGCCGAAAGGATCAGTGACTAGTACTATCACCAGATGTGTTGTTTCTATCCTAGGTTCCCTACCAGATTTAAGGAAACGCAACAAGTTTTTGGGAAAGAATCACATCCCATTCGGAAGAACACCAGTTCAACAATCAATAAAGTTGCATACAGAACGTAACTAAAACTAGAAGGAAGTTGATTCACCAAAGAGAGTGATGCGTACTGATGCACCACACAGCATCAGGCAGTAGTAACGAACTGAAAACATTAAGTCTAATAATTACATAGTGTGATATAATCTCGTGTAATAGAACACAAGACTTTGATACTTGAGGCTAGATAGACACGAGTGAGGATCCAGTACAGTAACAATTAACATTAGTAACTGTGTACACACTACAAAGGACTTGTGCATTTTTTTAAATGAACGATAGGAACGGACATTGTGTAGGGTGCAACCGGTCCATGATTAACTGTTTATACCACCGGTGTCTATTTCGGATGATCATGAAATTGGATTACCAGAGGTCTACAGAGGCAAAGCAGTATCCGGCAAGATGGTTTCGGCACGGGGTGAGATGTACATGTTCTGACATAACGTGCTGTGGTCTATCCTTGCTGGGATCAGCTGACTGGGTTGTGGTCTGAGAGTCCGATTCTACACACTTTATAGAACACGTCACACATTTACTTCGCATACACGTCTCATACACGTTACACTTTTCTTTTAATAAATTAATCTTTATTAATTTCTAGAGGCTAGAGTTGTTGAGTGTGTTGCGTTGGGGAAGTATGAGAAGGGGGCATAGTACGACAGTGAGAGAGTGATAGGAAAAGGTGTCCATAGGCTGATGGAGTGTGTTGGACGGAAGCTGGTGGATTCTCCAGAATATTGAGAGGGAAAAAATATTATAATGTGGGTGTCGACTCTCTTCACTCCAGGGACGACACTTTAAAGGAGGACACGACATTATTGGGGGCTCGTAAACGTGATCTTTGGACAGCGGGATCTCTCGTAAACGTGATATTTGGACAGCGGGATATCTCGTAAACATGATCTTTGGACAGCGGGATCTCTCGTAAACGGGATCTTTGGACAGCGGGATCTCCCGTAAACGGAATCCTTGGACAGCGAGATCTCCTGGAAGCAGGAACCTTTGACAGTGGGATCTTCTGACCACGGGGTCTTTTGACACGGGATCCTTAGTTATAAGAGGGAGATATCATTTTGGAGAATCCAGCTAGAGTGAATGTGGATAGGGGTTAGGACTAATATCTTACCTGTTCACACTTCACACGTCTGCATAGGTCTGTGGTCCTGATTCTACTCTTGTCACTGAGTGAATGTGCTGTGCGTGGTAATATCTAGATTTATAGTACTTATTCATATAGTAATTTGCAGTTATATTGTACTCGACCTGCTAGCTTACCTCTCTGTATAATGGCCACCCCTAAACTTACCACGTTAGAATTAAGGGCAAAGGGGGAAGACATGGGACTGTCGGGTTCTGCTCTAACGGATTACATACAGGAAGTGGAGAGAGAGTATCGTCAAGCAGAAAGGGAAGATCGAAAGGCCGAGTTGGAATTGAGAAGGTTGGAATTGGAAGCTGAGCAAGCAGCTAAGAAATTTGAAGCTGAGCAAGCAGCTAGGAAATTAGAAGCTGAACAGGAAGCACAGAAAAGGGAGCACGAGTACCGGATGAGGGAACTCGAGTTGAAGAGTCAATCTAATGGAGAAACTGAGGGAGCAGTTGGAGGTTCCTCCATCCCAGGATCAACACCAGTAGGTGGACATGGGTACCATGCTATGAAGTTTCCTTTAGCGGTCTACGAGGAGGACAAAGAGAAGATTGACCAGTACCTTCAACGCTTCGAGGCTATGTCGGTTGCTATGGGTCTGGAGCGTAACAAATGGAATCTCAAGCTATCCCAGGGTTTACGCGGGACCGGATACGAGGTTTATTCTCGCCTGCCACCAGGACATGAGAACAATTATGACGAGTTAAAGACGGCTCTGCTGAAACGATTCGAGGTTACGTCACATACCTACCGGAAAAAATTTCGAGCAGCGAAACGAGAACCCGGAGAGTTGTTTGCCGCCTACAGTTTGCGTCTTAAATCTTATCTCCACAAGTGGATGGATTTGGCTGGATTCGCACATGACTATGAGAGTCTGGAAGAGCTCATGGTGGTCGACCAGCTGAAGAAGCAAATGTCTAAACCTCTCAGGACGTTCCTGGGAGAACAAGGAGCGGAACGTATTGACCTCGTGACTAAATTAGCAGAACGGTTCGTCGAAGTACATGGGGAGGCAGGGGAAAACCTTTCCACCAACTCCAAAAGTCAAGAGAAACATGACAAGAAGAAAACCAAAAACTCAGGAACAAAAAAGTGGGAACCTTATGTGCAAAAATCAGAGGATAGTTCAGAGAAGAAGAAGGAGGGAAGCAAGAGCACTTCAAGCTCTACACATAAACGACCGTGGTCGGAGAAGTGGTGTTCAATTTGTAAGTCACCCTCTCACAATACGAGGGACTGCAAATCGAAGGCTAAGAACCCTCACTTTGCAGCATGTCAAGTGACTTCCAAGGAGGTTGTTACGGAAAAGGCCAAGGTCAACAAGGAAGCTCGCCACCAGGAGAGCTCACTCAAGTCTGGCAATAGAAAATCTAGGACAGGGAAATGGTGCAACCAATGCCAGTTGAATACGCACAATGCTATTGACTGCAGAGGAGAGTCAGGAGACACTCAATTCGTCGTGTGCCCCGGGAAACCTAAGGTGGAGCCCACCGAACAGGTCGAGGCCGAGGAAGAGACTCCAGACCAGGAAAAACCACCTGTAGTGGAATTGGTAGAGGTTAACGGTCGTCAAGTGGAGTGTTTATACGACACAGGACTGGACGGGGAGGCCGTGATTTCTGCGGATCTGGTACATCCAGAACAATTCACAGGTGAAACCTTGGATATACAGCCTGCACAGAAGAGTGCTGTAACCATGAAGTTGCCCATTGCTAATGTGGAGATTCGCTCAAGGTACGTCACCGGCACCATCAAGGCCGCTGTATTGACCGATCCCATTTTTCCAGTCATCCTAGGTTGCCGGTATGTCTTTCTGGGAATGCCCAGGGAGCCAATCCATATGGGAGCAATGTAGACTCGCTCTCAGACGAAAACGGAAGAGGCAGACGCAATTGTGACTAACCCAATGCCGGGGTAGCTACGAACTGCCCAGAGTGAGGATGATACTTTACGTCCTTGCTACAAAAAGCTGCAGAAAAGTGCTGATCCACCAGGACGGGGGCAGTACTACATGAAGAATAGGATACTCTACAGGAGAGCAGGAAGGGGAGACAACCTATACGGTCAGTTGGTCGTCCCGAAAGCTCACCGGTCCCAGATTCTTCATATGGGGCATACCATCTCCTTTAGTGGACACATGGGTATTGCCGCCACCATGCAGCGGATTTCCTGCCACTACTATTGGCCGGGAATGACAGATGATGTGCGTCGGTATGTGAAGTCATGCCCTGAGTGCCAGAGGGTGGCACCGAAACACTGGACAGCACCGGTGGTGTTGGGTGAGATGCCCATCATGAACTCTCCTTTCGAGAGGGTAGCCATCGATATCGTGGGTCCACTTCCCAGGACTAGGAAGAGGAACATGTATATACTCACAATGGTGGATTGCTGTACAATGTGGGGTGAGGCTATCCCGTTGACCACGATTGACTCGAAAAGAGTGGCGGACGCACTTATGGAGGCCTTTACCAGATTAGGCTTTCCGGATCAAATTCTGACGGACAATGGATCTCAGTTTTGTGGAAAACTCATGGAGGAGGTATTTAGGGTGTTTCACTCTAACCACATACATACCAGCCCTTACCACCCTCAAGCCAATGGACAAGTAGAGCTTTTCAACGGCACGTTGATGACAATGCTCAGGAAACTAGCGCAGGAAAAACCTGATAGGTGGGATGAATATATCCCAGCAGCACTCTTTGCCTATCAGGAAGTTCCTCATGGCTCAACAGGACTACCACCCGCTACATTGCTGTTTGGTCGTCCAATCAAGGGACCGTTGGAAGCCATGTTGAGGAGTTGGACTGAAGAGGGGACGTCAGAAGAAGTGATCTCATCCTATCAATACGTGGAGGAACTGAAAGAAAAACTCCACAAGGGATGGACTCTGGCAAATCAAAACTTGAAAAAGGCCAGGAAAAGACATGCGGCTTACTACAACCGTAGGTCTAAAGAAAGATCTCTAGAGGTGGGAGATAAAGTCTTGTTGCTACTCCCAACGGGAAACAACAAACTGGAGATAGGTTGGCAAGGACCATTTCCCGTGGAAAGGGTGATATCCAGAACCAACTATCAGATCCGGATCCGGGGAAAGTCGAAGATCTTTCATATCAATCTCTTGCGGAAATACTAAGAGAGACCCGGAGACAAGGCAGCGCACCTCATGGCAATGGCAGTTGCAGTGGAGACAGAAGTGGGAACCAACGAGGGCAGGGAATATCCCTTGGTACACCAGGAAACCTATAGGGATGTACAAGTGAACCCTGATCTGACCTCCCAGGAGAGGGAAAGGATAACCCAGGTTCTCAAGTCTCATAAGGAGATACTGACTGATAAACCAGGACGAACGAGGTTGGTTGAGTTCGAGATGACTTTGACCACACAGGAGCCTGTTCGCCAAAAGGTTTACCCTGTGCCATTCTCTAAAGAAAAGGCCCTGGAGGAGGAAATACAAAAATTGCTGGAGGATGACGTGATTGCACCATCCACATCCCCATACAATGCGGGGGTAGTTTTGTTACGCAAACCAAGTGGAGAACACAGGTTGTGTATAGATTACCGACTTCTGAACAGTCATACACAGTTTCAGGTGGAACCTTTGCCGAATCCAACTCAATTATTCGCTAGGCTCCATAAGGCTCGGTACTTTTCAAAGGTGGATCTGAGTCGGGGGTACTATCAGATACCAGTCAAACCGGAGATTCGACCACTGTTAGCTTTCAGTACACCCAGTGGACACTACGAATTCAAGGTCATGCCCTTTGGACTCAGCAATGCACCTAGTGTGTTTACACGCATGATGAGGACTTTACTAGATCCGTTACAGGATCCATCCATCATCTCATTCATGGATGATATTCTGATTTCCAGTGACAGCTTGGATGACCACTTACAATCCTTGGAGAGAGTGTTTAATAGGCTCAAGGAAGCAGGGTTTACTGCTCGTCCAACCAAGTGCATGATTGGTTACCAGACTCTGGAATTTCTAGGTCACACCATCACTCCAGGACACATTGTTCCAGAAGAGAAGAACCTGGAGAAAATCAGAAATGCACCAAGGCCAAAAACGAAGAAGGATGTGCGATCTTTTCTCTCGTTGTGTGGGTTCTACCACAAATTTATCCCACATTTCACTGAACTGGAAGCTCCGTTGACGGAAACCTTGAAAAAGGGATTCCCGGACCAAATCATTTGGACACCAGAATGTGAGAATGCCTATAGTCAGTTAAAGGAGGCCTTAGTCAGCAAACCTGTATTACAGCTCCCTGACCTTTCCAAACAATTTGTGTTGAGAACAGATGCGAGTGCGATTGGAATTGGAGCCGCTTTGTTACAGGAAGGAAAAGACGATGCTTCGGTTTTGAAACCTGTGGCATACGCAAGTAAGAAACTTCTACAGGCGGAGAGGAATTATTCAACTGTCGAGAGAGAGTGCTTGTCCCTTGTATGGGCAGTGCAAAAATTTCAGCCATATTTGTATGGAGTTGAGTTTCGGGTCCAGTCGGATCATCAGCCCCTGATGTTCCTGGCTACTTCTCAGAAGCTCAACGCACGTTTGATGCGGTGGTCGTTGTTACTTCAACCGTATAATTTCACAGTAGAGTACATTCCTGGGAAGGAAAATGTTGGAGCGGACTTCTTGTCAAGACACCCAGCTCCTGAAGAAGAGGAATGAATCATCTGGATTTAACTCATGGTGGAGAAGAGTGAGATGGACTACTCTCTTAAGAGGGGGCCTATGTCACGAGCTCGCCATGAGTTAACCAGATAATAATACCGACGTTTGCTTGGCGTATATTTTCTAGGCCACAACAGTCGTACTACCAGAGTAAACACAGCTGCACGGGATACATCAGGTCAGCCCATATACACATTTGGTGGTGAATGAGGAGGAAGTGAGTGCGCTGAATCATATATCACTTTGACAAGTCATAAACATATCAGAGGGAAAACGGAAGTACTTAGCACGGAAGTAACAGTACATATGTCAATTCTGGGTTTCCGGAACATCGAGAAGATTGACGGGGTTATTGGCAACTGTTGTTGGGGGTATACAGTAACTCTCTAGATTGTTTTGGATGTCAGAACCAGTGATGACAAATCTAACATTGAGGGGGCCAGAGGGGGGATGGATCCCTGACAGGGGATGATCTGCCAATGTGCCACCTGTGTGGGGGCATAAAGGATAACGTCACGTGGCCAACTTTGGTAGTTTGCCATATAAACCCGAGTTGGGGCCAACTAGGGGGACTTGGAAATGTGGCTCTAGTCGGAGTGCAAGTGCACTGCAGTGCTTAGTGGAAATAATATCTACCGTGTGTTAATTAGTGACTTAATTTTACACGTGCCTATAATGGCAGATGTAGATATGATTGATAGGACTGCAGTAGTGCCATTTAAGGTATAACCTATTATAATATTAGTTCTAATTAATATAGACTGTGGCCTTGTTAAACTATAGTGTGATGATTAGCACTGTTAGTGGAAACTAGTTAGAGTAGAATAGTGATATTAACTCTGCTAGTTAAGAATAGATTAGTGAAGTGTTGATAAGCTTTACTAGTTGAGAATTGAGTAATGAGGGATAATTGGGATCTTCCCGTAGGTGTCCCTGGTGGGCGGGGTTCCGCATTCTGTTTGCTGATTTTTTCTTTGTCATAGCCTGATTCGGCTCTAGGTGGGTAGCTAATCTGCTCTATGACTAAGTCTAGTTAGCTAAAGATCATTAGGCAAGGTGATAGGCTTACACTCAGCCGAAAGGATCAGTGACTAGTACTATCACCAGATGTGTTGTTTCTATCCTAGGTTCCCTACCAGATCCAAGGAAACTCAACAAGTTTTTGGGAAAGAATCACATCCCATTCGGAAGAACACCAGTTCAACAATCAATAAAGTTGCATACAGAACGTAACTAAAGCTAGAAGGAAGTTGATTCACCAAAGAGAATGATGCGTACTGATGCACCACACAGCATCAGGCAGTAGTAACGAACTGAAAACATTAAGTCTAATAATTACATAGTGTGATATAATCTCGTGTAATAGAACACAAGACTTTGATACTTGAGGCTAGATAGACACGAGGGAGGATCCAGTACAGTAACAATTAACATTAGTAACTGTGTACACACTACAAAGGACTTGTGCATTTTTTTAAATGAACGATAGGAACGGACATTGTGTAGGGTGCAACCGGTCCATGATTAACTGTTTATACCACCGGTGTCTATTTCGGATGATCATGAAATTGGATTACCAGAGGTCTACAGAGGCAAAGCAGTATCCGGCAAGATGGTTTCGGCACGGGGTGAGATGTACATGTTCTGACATAACGTGCTGTGGTCTATCCTTGCTGGGATCAGCTGACTGGGTTGTGGTCTGAGAGTCCGATTCTACACACTTTATAGAACACGTCACACATTTACTTCGCATACACGTCTCATACACGTTACACTTTTCTTTTAATAAATTAATCTTTATTAATTTCTAGAGGCTAGAGTTGTTGAGTGTGTTGCGTTGGGGAAGTATGAGAAGGGGGCATAGTACGACAGTGAGAGAGTGATAGGAAAAGGTGTCCATAGGCTGATGGAGTGTGTTGGACGGAAGCTGGTGGATTCTCCAGAATATTGAGAGGGAAAAAATATTATAATGTGGGTGTCGACTCTCTTCACTCCAGGGACGAGACTTTAAAGGAGGACACGACACTTGGTAGATGCTTGTCATTTCTTTGGACACTATCCTAGTTGCTTTTTGGTGTGTGCATTTGTTGTACAGAATATAGTCAACTGACTATTTATTTAATTCGTACAACAGCAGTAACTAAGTGGTTTTTTAAACCGGGCAGCTCAGCAAATATGGCTGGTCTGTGTGGTAACTTCAATTAGACTTGTTGTATATCTCATTTTGTAGCTATACAATATTAGTACTCATTAATAATGCCTGATGCTATTATGTTGAGTATCATTAAATGTCCATCTTGAAGTAATATAATGTTTACGGATATGTTGGATGTATGTATGTGTAATTTCATAAACTAACTAGTGCATCATGCTATGATGTTAAAGTATCATAATATGTCTAGTTTAATCAATATGTTTATGTGTATTGGATGTTTGATAGATTGATTTGTCATATGCAAACCTACCAATATGAAGTGTTATGCTATTGTCTGCGCATTGGCACATTGGCCAATGATTGTGTTGGAAGCAGAGGTGTAATGGTACAGACATTACCCACAATTGGTAGTATAGGGTATATGGTGCTAAACATTCTCAGTGTATTGTGGGCGTGCGTCCACGGTAATGCATGGAAACCTGGCACAGCTACTGGTCACGGCTCTCAAGCCTGGATGATCAGGCATTGTTATAATACCCTTACCGACCCTGTGAGCTGCTAAACTAACATTGGGACGGAGCGGCTGTACGACACAGAATTTCTGTATTAGCGACATGGACATGGGGCTGCAGAAATGTAATCATTACAGGCGTGTGAGACAATTGAAAAGCCCGTCCCAGACTAAAGACAGTAGGGAGAAGGAGGAGGGTGAACGCAGAGCTGGAAGATAAACTTGGCCAGACTGGTCATTGTATATGTTTGTGTTATGATATGTTTAATTAGGATTGCGCTGATGTAGAACTGGTATAACACATTCTTGACTTTCTTTCAAGCTCTCACAAGGAGCACCTATGTTGTAGATCTCAAGAACGAGTGACGACTAGGAGTGTAAGGACTGGCAGGATCGTCAGAATACCGGCAAGCTGTTTTCTTTTTTGAGTCTACTGGAGAGTGGGGATCTGGACCACAGATCCAGATAGATCAAGTAACAAGTAAAAGTTACTTAATATTTGTCATCAATATCAATATGTATATGATTTCATCATCCTCATATTGACAATCATCCTATGTCTATTGTTATGTTTAGCAAATAAATGTTGTAGTATTGTAACTCATAGTTCTGTCATTATATTTTTTCCAATTGTGCATACGTGTTGTTGTGTACATTGGTGGGGGTTCACTTACACACCAAGGAAAGGAGCAGTTAGGGAGAAAAACCTGTACTAGGATAGTTGTCCTTAAACTTTAATTCAGACGTAAAAATCTATCTTAGCTATCCTTCTCTTTCCCATTCCTTGGCGAATATTCAGCACAGTTCATTTCAATTTTGTAACGAGCCATTGGAGCTGTACGTTGGATATTCAGGGCTTAATCTGTAGTTCAGCCATATAGATTTTGTCCCTAGTCAGTTTCTGACTATTACGGGTTGCTCGCCAGTAACTAATACTTTCATCTAGCCGGTGGGGCACCACGACTTCTGACAGAATCACAAATTGAAGAACCTGCATTTGAAGAAATCCTATACGTAATCACACGACTTAAAAACAATAAGGCAACTGGGGCTGATGGAATTGCTGCTGAATTTATAAAGGCGGGTGGCCATGCATTACATCTAAAGCTATACGAACTAATAATAAAAATCTGGAGGACTGAAGAATCACCCCATGACTGGAAAGAGTCATTATTGATACCTATCTTTAAGAAAGGAGACAAGTTCCAGTGTTAAAATTATAGAGGAATATCAGTACTGTCCATAAGCTATAAGATACTATCCGCAGTATTACTAAATAGACTAAAACCATATTCAGAAGACATATTAGGTGACTACCAGGCGGGTTTCAGACAAAACAGTTCAACAATAGATCAGATATTTATCTTACGACAAATAGCCGAGAAAAATTGGGAATATAAAAGAGATCCCCATAACATTTTTGTGGATTTTAAAAAGGCTTATGATAGTGTCCATAGGAATAATCTATGGACGCTATGCGGGAATTTGGAATACCAAGGAAGTTAATCACCATGACCAGACTATGCATGGAAGATACTTATAATATCTTATATATAAATTAGGATGTGCGTCCGTATTTATGTATCTCTGTATGTATGTATGTATGTCCTTTATTTGTTCGCGAACGGCCCATCCGATTGAGATGAAATTTTCTACACGCCTTCCTTTCATTCCAGAGCTGTCAACTGTCATAGTTTTTTTTTCTTCTTCCTCCTCCTCCCTCCTCCCCCTCCCAAAGTACGTACGTAAATATATGATGATGATGATGAAAGAATCCCCGAACCAAAACGCTAGGGAAAGGGAAGAAAATGACGTGACTACACAGAATCGTCACACGGCAATCATCATCATTAAGTGCCGTGCCGGCTGGCGTAGGCGTTCATGGCTCTCCGTAGATCTCAGTCTTTGGTTTTTTGGATCAACTCTGCTGCTGATATTCCTCCATGCCACGGCAATATCAATAACAATTCATCTTTTTATGTTTAAGGAAGTTATCTACAGTCGTGTAGAAGGGAAGAACTAGACGAGTATGAATTCGGAATGGCAAACTCTCTCCCCCTCTCTTCTCCTCCCTCTACCTCCTCCCTCCACCCTTCTCCTCTTCCTCCTCCCTCTCATCCCTCTCCCTCCTAGCTCCTCCTTCTCCCTCTTCCTTCTCCCTCTTCCTCTCCCCTCCTCCTCCATCCTCCTCCCTCCTACTCCCTCCGCCTCCTCCCCCCTCCTCCCTCATCTTCCCTCCTCCTCCCTCTCCCTCCTCATCCCTCCCCCTCCTGCCTCCCTCCTCCTCCTCCTGCCTCCTTCTCCCTCATCATCCTCCCTCCTCCTTCTCCCTTCTTCTCCCTCTTCCCTCTTCCTCCTCCTACCTCCTCCCTCCTCCTCCTCCCTCCACCCTCCTCCTCCCTTCTCCTCCTCTTCCTCCTACCTTTCCTTCCTCCTCCTCCTCCCTCAACCTCCTCCTCCCCCTAACTCTTTCCTCCTCCTCCCTCCTCCTTCCCTTCCACCTCTCTTCCCTTCCTCCCCTCCTCATTCTCCCTCCTTCCTCTCCCTCCTTCCTCCTCCTCCTTCCTTCTTCTCCCTCCTCCTCCTCCCTCCTCCCCCTCCTCCTTCCTCCTCCTCCTCTCCTCCTCCTCACTCCTCCTCCTCCCTCCTCCTCCTCCCTCTACCTCCTCCCTCCTCCTCCCTTCACATTCCTCCTCCTCCCTCTTCCTCCTCCTCCCTCCTCCTCATCCCTCCTCCTCCCTTCTCCTCATCCCTCCTCCTCCCTTCTCCTCCTCCCTCCTCTTCCTCCCTCTACCTCCTCCTCCCTTCACATTCCTCCTCCTCCCTCTTCCTCCTCCTCCCTCCTCCTCCTCATCCCTCCTTCTCCCTCCTCCTCCTTCTTCCTCCCTCCTCCTCCTCCTCCCTCCTCCCCTCCTCCTTCCTCCTCCTCCCTCTCCTCCTCCTCACTCCTCCTCCTCCCTCCTCCTCATTCTACCTCCTCCCTCCTCCTCCCTTCACATTCCTCCTCCTCCCTCTTCCTCCTCCTCCCTCCTCCTCCTCCCTCCTCCTCCCTCCTCCTCCCTCCTCCTCATCACTCCTCCTCCCTCCTCCTCCTTCTTCCTCCCTCCTCTTCCCTCCTCCCCCTCCTCCTTCCTCCTCCTCCCTCTCCGCCTCCTCCCTCCTCCTCCTCCCTCCTCCTCCTCCCTCCTCCTCCCTCTACCTCCTCCTCCTCCCTCCTCATCCCTCTACCTCCTCCCCCCTCCTCCCTTCACATTCCTCCTCCTCCCTCTTCCTCTTCCTCCCTCCTCCTCTCTCCGCCTCCCTCCTCTTCCTCTTCCCTCTACCTCCTCCCTCCTCCTCCCTTCACATTCCTCCTCCTCCCTCCTCCTCCTCCCCTCCTCCTCTTCCATCCGCCTCCTCCCCCTCCTTCTCCCTCCTCCTTCTCCCTCTTCCTCCTCCCTCTTCCTTCTCCTCCTTCTCCCTCCTCCTTCTCCCTCTTCCTCCTCCCTCTTCCTTCTCCCTCCGCCTCCTCCCTCCTCCTACTCTCTCCTCCTCCTCCCTCCTCCTCCCTCTCCCTCCTCCTCCCTATCCTCCTCCTGCTCCCTTCTCCTCCTGCGTTCTCCTCCTCCCTCCTTCTCCCTCCTCCTCCCTCTTCCTCCTCCCTCCTCCTCGCCTCCTCCTCCACCCTACTCCACCCTCCTCCTCCTAATCCCTCCTCCTCCCTCCTCCTCCCTCTACCTCCTCCCCCCTCCTCCCTTCACATTCCTCCTCCTCCCTCTTCCTCCTCCTCCCTCCTCCTCTCTCCGCCTCCCTCCTCCTCCTCCCTCTACCTCCTCCCTCCTCCTCCCTTCACATTCCTCCTCCTCCCTCCTCCTCCTCCCCTCCTCCTCTTCCCTCCTCCTCCCCCTCCTTCTCCTCCTTCTCCCTCCTCCTTCTCCCTCTTCCTCCTCCCTCTTCCTTCTCCCTCCGCCTCCTCCCTCCTCCTACTCTCTCCTCCTCCTCCCTCCTCCTCCCTCACCTCCTCCTGCATGGGCGAAATAGAGAACACACTGAACCGTTCAACAGGGATTCATTGTCAAAGAAATGTGGTTATTAAGACAAACGAAAGTGAGGGAAATGAAATACTTTGGGCGTGTAGAGTCTGGAAAAGATGTATATGGAGGGAGGCCTAACGAGTAAGCGGACAAGAGGAAAACCCAACATGGATAGGTATATCTTATATATAAAAGGCGATCTCCGTCCGTCTGTCTGTCTGTCTATATGTCCCTAATGCGCTCGCGAACGGCCCATCCCATTGAGATGAAATTTTTTACACGTCTTCCTTTCATTCCAGCGCAGCCCACTGTCATATTTTTTTAGTATGAAATCGGCTGCTTACCCAAAATTATTTCATTTTTCATTATAATTTCATCTATTTCAGGGGACTTAACTCTGTAAAAGTTATTTCAAGGGGCATAACTTTTCTGTATAACTTATAGTCATATTGTGGCATCGTTTTCAAAGATTTATAAACTCTTTGTCCATAGTTATGTACCGGCATATGAGTTATAATAAATAATGATACAATCTGTAAGGCATTTTCAAAGTTTTCATAAAAATAATGCATAATGCATAACATTGTAACTCATCTTTTTTTGCTTAAAGAATGAATAAATAATAGTTACCTTATCTCTATCAAGTTTGAAGATTTTATATTTCTTTACACTGTCGCCAACTCTAAGAAGACATGGAACAACCTCAGCCATTATTAAATCTACAGGCATATGCGTTATATTCCTCCTCCTCCTCCTCCTCCCCTCCTCCACCTCCTACCCTCTTCCTCTTCTCCTCCCCCTCCTCCCTCTCCCTCCTCCATCCTCCTCTTCTCTCTTTCTCCTCCTCCTCCCTCCTCCTCCCTCTTCCTCCTCCCAGCTCCTACTCCTCCTTTTTCTTCTTCTTCTGCTGCTGCTGCCGCTGCTCCATTTACCCAAGTTAATATATTACCAAGTTGGTCTTCGTTTATCTAAGGTTGTTC
>CAWUFQ010000265.1:177500-199255 GCA_963921405.1 Cepaea hortensis | reverse complement strand
CGTACGTAATATATGATGAATGATGATGAAAGAATCCCCGAACCAAAACGCTAGGGAAAGGGAAGAAAATGACGTGACTACACAGAATCGTCACACGGCAATCATCATCATCAAGTGCCGTGCCGGCTGGCGTAGGCGTTCATGGCTCTCCGTAGATCTCAGTCTTTGGTTTTTTGGATCAACTCTGCTGCTGATATTCCTCCATGCCACGGCAATATCAATAACAATTCATCTTTTTATGTGTAAGGAAGTTATCTACAGTCGTGTAGAAGGGAAGAACTAGACGAGTATGAATTCGGAATGGCGAACTCTCTCCCCCTCTCTTCTCCTCCCTCTAATCCTCCTTCCCTCCACCCTTAACCTCTTCCTCCTCCCTCCTCATCCTCTCCCCTCCTAGCTCCTCCTTCTCCCTCTTCCTTCTCCCTCTTCCTCTCCCCTCCTCCTCCATCCTCCTCCCTCCTACCCTCCGCCTCCTCCCCTCCTCCCACATCTTCCCTCCTCCCTCTCCCCCCGCCTCCTCCTGCCTCCTCCTCCTCCCCTCCTCTTCTCCCTCATCCATCCTCCCTCCTCTTCCCTCTTCCTCCTCCCTACCTCCTCCCTCCTCCTCCTCCCTCCCTCCTCCTCCCTTCTCCTCCTCTTCCTCCTCCCTTCCTTCCTCCCTCCTCCTCCCTCTACCTCTCCTCCCTTTACCTCTTTCCTCCTCCCTCCTCCCTCCAATCTCTTTCCTTCCTCCCTCCTAATTCTCCCTCCTTCCTCCTCCCTCCTTCCCTCTCCTTCCTCCTCCCTCCTCCCTCCTCCTCCCTCCTCCTTCCTCCTCCTCCTCCTTCCTCCTCCTTCTCCCTCCTCCCTCCCTCCTCCTCCCTCTACTCCTCCCTCCTCCTCCCTTCACATTCCTCCTCCTTCCCTCTTCCTCCTCCTCCCTCCTCCTCATCCCTCCTCCTCCCTCCTCCTCATCCTCCTCCTCCCTCTCTCCCCTCCTCCTCCCTCTCTCCTCCCCCTCCTCTCCTCCTCCTCCTCCCTCCTCCTCCTCCTCCTCCTCACCCTCCTTCTCCCTCCCCCTCCTTCCTCCTCCCTCCTCCTTTCCTCCTCCTCCCCGCCTCCCTCCTCCTCCCTCCTCCTCCTCCTCTCCTCCTCCTCCTCCTCCCTCCTCCTCATTCTACCTCCCTCCCTCCTCCTCCCTTCACATTCCTCCTCCTCCCTCTTCCTCCTCCTCCCTCCTCCTCCTCCCTCCTCCTTCCTCCTCCTCCTCCTCCTCATCACTCCTCCCTCCTCCTCCTCCTTCTTCCTCCCTCCTCTTTCCTCCTCCCCCTCCTCCTTCCTCCTCCTCCCTCTCCTCCTCCTCCCTCCTCCTCCTCCCTCCTCCTCCTCCCTCCTCCTCCCTCTCCTCCTCCTCCCTCCTCCTCCCTCTAACTCTCCCCCTCCTCCCTTCACTTCCTCCTCCCTCTCCCTCCTCCTCCCTCCTCCTCTCTCCGCCTCCCTCCTCCTCCTCTTCCCTGTACCTCCTCCCTCCTCCTCCCTTCACATTCCTCCTCCTCCCTCCTCCTCCTCCTCCTCCTCCTCTTCCCTCCTCCTCCTCCCCCTCCTTCTCCTCCTTCTCCCTCTTCCTCCTCCCTCTTCCTTCTCCTCCTTCTCCCTCCTCCTTCTCCCTCTTCCTCCTCCCTCTTCCTTCTCCCTCCGCCTTCTCCCTCCTCCTACTCTCTCCTCCTCCTCCCTCCTCCTCCCTCTCCCTCCCCCTCCCTATCCCTCTTCCTGCTCCCTTCTCCTCCTACGGGTTCTCCTCCTCCCTCCTTCTCCCTCCTCCTCGCTCTTCCTCCTCCCTCCTCCTCGCCTCCTCCTCCACCCTACTCCTCCCTCCTCCTCCTAATCCCTCCTCCCTCCTCCTCCCTCCTCCTCCCTCTACCTCCTCCCCCCCTCCTCCCTTCACATTCCTCCTCCTCCCTCTTCCTTCTCCTCCCTCCTCCTCCTCTCCGCCTCCCTCCTCCTCCTCCCTCTACCTCCTCCCTCCTCCTCCCTTCACATTCCTCCTCTTCCCTACTCCTCCTCCCCTCCTCCTCTTCCCTCCTCCTCCCCCTCCTTCTCCTCCTTCTCCCTCCTCCTTCTCCCTCTTCCTCCTCCCTCTTCCTTCTCCCTCCGCCTCCTCCCTCCTCCTACTCTCTCCTCCTCCTCCCTCCTCCTCCCTCTCCTCCTCCTGCATGGGCGAAATAGAGAACACACTGAACCGTTCAACAGGGATTCATTGTCAAAGAAATGTGGTTATTAAGACAAACGAAAGTGAGGGAAATGAAATACTTTGGGCGTGTAGAGTCTGGAAAAGATGTATATGGAGGGAGGCCTAACGAGTAAGCGGACAAGAGGAAAACCCAACATGGATGGGTATATCTTATATATAAAAGGCGATCTCCGTCCGTCTGTCTGTCTGTCTATATGTCCCTAATGCGCTCGCGAACGGCCCATCCCATTGAGATGAAATTTTTTACACGTCTTCCTTTCATTCCAGCGCAGCCCACTGTCATATTTTTTTAGTATGAAATCGGCTGCTTACCCAAAATTATTTCATTTTTCATTATAATTTCATCTATTTCAGGGGACTTAACTCTGTAAAAGTTATTTCAAGGGGCATAACTTTTCTGTATAACTTATAGTCATATTGTGGCATCGTTTTCAAAGATTTATAAACTCTTTGTCCATAGTTATGTACCGGCATATGAGTTATAATAAATAATGATACAATCTGTAAGGCATTTTCAAAGTTTTCATAAAAATAATGCATAATGCATAACATTGTAACTCATCTTTTTTTGCTTAAAGAATGAATAAATAATAGTTACCGTATCTCTATCAAGTTTGAAGATTTTATATTTCTTTACACTGTCGCCAACTCTAAGAAGACATGGAACAACCTCAGCCATTATTAAATCTACAGGCATATGCGTTATATTCCTCCTCCTCCTCCTCCTCTCCCCTCCTCCACCTCCTACCCTCTTCCTCTTCTCCTCACCCTCCTCCCTCTCCCTCCTCCATCCTCCTCTTCTCTCTTTCTCCTCCTCCTCCCTCCTCCTCCCTCTTCCTCCTCCCAGCTCCTACTCCTCCTTTTTCTTCTTCTTCTGCTGCTGCTGCCGCTGCTCCATTTACCCAAGTTAATATATTACCAAGTTGGTCTTCGTTTATCTAAGGTTGTTCTAACTGCAACCAATAAATGATTAGACAGACAGACAGACAGACAGACAGACAGACAGACAGACAGACAGACAGACAGACAGACAGATAGACAGACAGACAGACAGACAGACAGACAGACAGACAGACAGACAGACAGACAGACAGTCAGTCGGGAACGGGAACTTATATGACTACTCATATGAATTAAATGAGATGCTCCCCATCAGGGGCTGGGCGAAGCCGGGCCGGGTCAGACAGACAGACAGACAGACAGACAGACAGACAGACAGACAGACAGACAGACAGACAGACAGACAGACAGACAGACAGACAGACAGTCGGTAACGGAAACGGGAACTTATATGACTACTTATATGAATTAAATGAGATGCTCCCCACCAGGGACTGGGCGAAACCGGGCAGGGTCAGGCAGACAGATATACAAACAGATAGACAGACAGATAGACAGTCGGGAACGGGAACTTATATGACTACTTATATGAATTAAATGAGATGCTCCACACCAGGAGCTGGGCAATGCCGGGCCGGGTCAGACAGACAGACAGACAGACAGACAGACAGACAGACAGACAGACAGACAGACAGACAGACAGTCGGTAACGGGAACGGGAACTTATATGACTACTTATATGAATTAAATGAGATGCTCCCCACCAAGGACTGGGCGAAGCCGGGCCGGGTCAGCTAGTAGTCAATATTTGTCAAGTCAGTGGAGTGTCAGAATCTCCATCGCCATTGCCAGGAGGCGACGACCAGGTACGACCGTGAACTTGACTAACAGTTACTAACAACAACAACAACAACAAAACTTTATTTTGAAAGGGTTAAGAATTGGGCACGCAGGCCCGTCTAACATTCTGCTCTTTTATCACTCTCTTTCATACATTATACCATTCACACATCATTTAAGGCTTACTGAAAACAGCAACAATATAAAAAATATGCATTATAAAGGCATGTGGAAAAATTAAAAATAAATACTACACGACTCAGTAATAGTAATAACTGGTGTGGCACTTATTAGCTATGTGGAATATGCTGGCCTACCAAAAGGGGACTGGCTGTTATACTAGGGTTTTATTATTATTATTACTTCTATTATTAAGGGGGAAGGTAATCAGTACTGAGATAGTGTTCAAATAATTTGCGATTATATGTATAGGGATTGATGATGTCTTTTATTTCATGTGGAAGATTGTTCCACAGCTGAGCTGCAGAGTACGTTAAGCTTGTTTTGTATAAGTCTATCCTAGGCTTAGGAAGGTGTAATATATTTAATCGTTTACTGTGTCTAGCATTATATTCAAACAATGGCCAAAGGTAGTTTGGGGCATTCCGATGTAGGATTTTGTGAATTAGTTTGGCCTTATTGAAAAGCAGACGTTTGCGGAGTGGTAGTAACTGAAGGCGTTTATGCAAACTAGGATTGTCAGTTAAATGTTTGCTATAAATTAATCTCATGGCCCGTTTCTGGAGTGAGTAAAGTCGCTTGGTGCTTGAATTGGAACAACCGTCCCAGATTGTAGAGCAGTAGTCAAAATGTGTCTGTATGTGAGACGTATAGAATATTTTCCTTGTGTCCTCATCAAGGAAATTGTTAATTTTGGCGAGTTGGTAGACTTTTTTCGCTGTTTGTTTAGTGAGCGCTTGAACGTGAGGATTAAAGGTTAGGTTTCGATCAATGATGAGGCCTAATGTTTTGTGCTCAATTACACTTTCTACTGGCATGTTATCGATGTGAAGTTGAAGTGACCTGTGTGAATTTAGAGTCTGAAGTCTTTGTCTGGTTGTTAATAACATAGATGTTGTTTTAGTGATGTTAATTTGCATACGGTTCGCATAGCTCCACCTAACTACATTATTTAATTCTTGTTGCAAAGACGACTCCAGCAAATTACTGCTTTCAGCGTTTGTATACACTGTACAGTCGTCTGCAAATAGATCGCAGGACGACGAAAGATGCATAGGTAGATCATTAATATATATGGCGAATAACAGAGGGCCAAGAATAGAGCCTTGCGGTACCCCATTATTGAAGGTAGTGGTTTGGGACAGAGATTTATTGTATGATACTACTTGCTTTCTGTTTGACAGAAAAGATGTTATTAGCGTCACAACATTAGGGCCAATTTTCATTGTCTCTAGTTTTTTAATTAAAATGGCATGGTCTATCATATCAAATGCTTTTCTGAAATCTATAAACACAGCTCCACATAGATTGTTGTTATTTATATTATGGTGCCAATTTTCTATCATGTTTGTTAGGGCCGTATGGCAAGAATATTTTGCTCGAAATCCTGATTGACTGTCAACTATAAGCTTGTTACGATCTAAATACTGTAATGTTACCGTATGGATGTGTTTTTCTAGTGGTTTAGATACAGATGATAGTAAATAAATGGGTCTATAATTGTTCGGGAGACCATTGTCCAATGAACCAGATTTAAGGAGAGGATACACTTTAGCGATTTTGAGAGCTGATGGAAAGTGACCTTTGGTGATACACTGATTATATACATAGGTTAGTGATACACATATCACTGGCGCAGCACAGCGGAGAATCCGACTGCTGATTCCATCTAACCCAGATGAGTTTGTGGTTTTTAGTTTACTGAGGTAAGTGAGTACTTCAGTGACTGTCATTAGCGGTATGTCAGAAAGGATATCTCGGGGGCATCTAGTCTGGCAAAACGATGACAGTAAACATAAGTTGCAAGGAGAATTTGGTATTGTAGCCTTCAACTTATCTATGTCATTCTGAAAAAAAGTTACTGAATTGGTCGCATGAAATAGGATTTGATGGTAATGAATTTGAGTAGTTATGCTTGTTTGTCAAGGTGTTAATTTGAATAACGAAGACACAAACAATAGATTGCACTATTTATTGCCTGGCATATTTCGCTGCATCTCGTCAGGTACATACTGCAGAAATCACACAACTTACGTGAAATTAACTAGATAAATCCTTCAAGTTGAAATATACACAAATTCGCACAGTAATGTCACTTATCTACCACGGTAATTTTAAGCTGACTAACATGTCTTTCTGTTTACACAATTCTGGCTTGCGTTGATAGATCATAATTGCTTCTGCAAATTTTAACAAGCGATTATTTTGTGTTCTAAACAACACGCGAAATGCAGTGTCTCTGGACACAACATGGCCACTGGCGACAATGTTCCTGCTGACTGAAGACGCCGGGAGCTTCCGGTGTGTCGGCACCTCGCGGCTAGCATCTCCTGTGTGTTGTATCTTGTTGACCCATTGAGGTATGTGTTCTGACACCCGTTCGTTAAGCTGTCTCTCCGTTCGACCAATGTAAACGGCCTGGCATCTACATGTGAATTGGTAAATACAATTGTTTGTGGCGTACAGAGGAACAGGCTCTTTGACTGTTGGTGTAGGAATGGGTACAGTTTTACATCTAATGACTGGAGTTGCCGCACATAATGTTCGACCTACTGCTGTAGTAAGCCGGTCTTGTAGACATTGCATTACGTCATCCCCTCGAAAGGTTAGCTGGATGAATACCTTGAGTTTAGGGACTGTAGTTACGTCTGCTTTGGGTTTGGGCTGTTGGCAATGGCGCTTTATATATCCTGTGGAGTACCCATTCAGGTTTAAGACATTCTTCAGAGTTTCAAATTCCTCTGTCAGTGTGTCCTGGGTGCATGCACCCAGTATGCACCCAGGACACACTGACAGAGGAATTTGAAACTCTGAAGAATGTCTTAAACCTGAATGGGTACTCCACAGGATTTATAAAGCGCCATTGCTAACAGCCCAAACCCAAAGCAGACGTAACTACAGTCCCTAAACTCAAGGTATTCATCCAGCTAACCTTTCGAGGGGATGACGTAATGCAACGTCTACAAGACCGGCTTACTACAGCAGTAGGTCGAACATTCTGTGCGGCAACTCCAGTCATTAGATGTAAAACCGTACCCATTCCTACACCAACAGTCAAAGAGCCTGTTCCTCTGTACGCCACAAATAATTGTATTTACCAATTCACATGTAGATGCCAGGCCGTTTACATTGGTCGAACGGAGAGACAGCTTAACAAACGGGTGTCAGAACACATACCTCAATGGGTCAACAAGATACAACACACAGGAGATGCTAGCCGCGAGGAGCCGACACACCGGAAGCTCCCAACGTCTTTAATCGGCAGGCACATTGTCGCCAGTGGCCATGTTGTGTCCAAAGACACTGCATTTCGCGTGTTGTTTAGAACACAAAATACTCGCTTGTTAAAATTTGCTGAAGCAATTATGATCTATCAATGCAGGCCAGAATTGTGTAAACAGAAAGACATGTTAGTCAGCTTAAAATTACCGTGGTAGATAATTGACATTACTGTGCGAATTTGTGTATATTTCAACTTGAAGGATTTATCTAGTTAATTTCACGTAAGTTGTGTGATTTCTGCAGTATGTACCTGACGAGATGCAGCGAAATATGCCAGGCAATAAATCGTGCAATCTATTGTTTGTGTCTTCGTTATTCAAATTCACTACGGGAAAACATTGTTTTGAATGTGTTAATTGCCTTCCATATGTCCTTACTATTTTTTTGATCCATAACCAAGTTCTTAAAGTAATTTTTCTTTTCTTTTCGTATGGTATATTGAACTTTGTTTCTAAGAATACGGTATGTGCTGAGATCCCGCTTTTTATGTACCTTATCTCTTCTTCTTCTTCTTCAGCGTTCCGAGCCATTGAGGTTCTTTGCTGCAAATACAATCCGTCTCCATTCGTCTCTCTGGTGGACCTTCTCTTGCCAGTTGTTGATTCCAAGTGCTTGTAGGTCTGTACATGTATTATCTCTCCACCGCCTTCTTGGTCTACCTCGGGGTCTACGATCATTTATTTCCTGAGTGTAAGCGAGTTTTGTTTCCCTATTATCTTCCATTCTTTCTATATGCTCCAGCCATTGTAGTCTATTAGCCTTCATGATACCAGTGATTAGCGGGGACTTAAACAGATCATAAATGTCTTTGTTACTTCTTCTTTTCCACTCTCCACTTTGTGTGTCCCTAATGGGTCCAAAGATGCGTCTTAAAATTTTGTTCTCAAAGGTTTGTAACAAGGCTTCGTCTCCTTTCGTTGTACTCCAGGTTTCAGAGCCATACAGCACAACTGGTCTGATCAGTGTTTTGTATATTGTGATTTTGGTGTTACGAGATAGCGCCTTTGATTTTAGTAGATGTTGTAGTGCATAGTATATCTTATTTCCAGAGTTGATTCTAGTTTGTATCTCTTCCCTTATGATGTTGGAGCAGTTGAAGATTGTACCCAGGTATTTGCATGTTTCCGTTCTTTTAATGGTCATATTATCTATTTGTATGTGGCCAGAGTTTCTAGCCATTCCGTCTTTTGAAATTACCATATATTCTGTCTTATCTTGGTTGATAACCAGCCCCATCTGTTGGGCTTTTCCCTTTAAGTGAGTCAATATTTCCAATGTCTTTTGTTCACTTTGCCCTATAATATCTATATCATCTGCATAACCAAGCAGCTTGGATGTTCCTCCAATATCACATTCCTCCTTTACCTTCCTTACAACTTTCTCTAGAGCCAGGTTGAAGAGTAGCGGCGATAGTGCATCACCCTGTTTCAAGCCAGATGTTATTTGGAAGGGGTCTGATTTCCTGCCTTTATATGTTACTATATTATAAGTATCTTCCATGCATAGTCTGGTCATGTTGATTAACTTCCTTGGTATTCCAAATTCCTGCATAGCATTCCATAGACTATTCCTATGGACACTATCATAAGCCTTTTTAAAATCCACAAAAATGTTATGGAGATCTCTTTTATATTCCCAATGTTTCTCGGCTATTTGTCGTAAGATAAATATCTGATCTTTTGTTGATCTGTTTTGTCTAAAACCCGCCTGGCAGTCACCTAATATGTCTTCTGAATATGGTTTTAGTCTATTTAGTAATACTGCGGATAGTATCTTATAGCTTGTGGACAGTAGTGATATTCCTCTATAATTTTCACATTGGAACTTGTCTCCTTTCTTAAAGATAGGTATCAATAATGACTCTTTCCAGTCATGGGGTAATTCTTCTGTCCTCCAGATTTTTATTATTAGTTCGTATAGCTTTAGATGTAATGCATGGCCACCTGCCTTTATAAATTCAGCAGCAATTCCATCAGTCCCAGTTGCCTTATTGTTTTTAAGTCGTGTGATTACATATAGGATTTCTTCAAATGTAGGTTCTTCAATTTGTGGTTCGCATGTTAGAACCTCTTCCTGTGGGAAAATGTGACTTGGAGCTTCACAATTTAGTAATTCAATAAAATATTCTTTCCAAGTGTTGCACATTTCCTCATTGGTATTTATCATATTCCCATTTTTGTCTTTTAAGCCATATGTGTTTTGTTGGTGCCCTCGTTTCATTGACTTCAGTTCTTTAAAAAATTTTCTGGATTCATTTTTCTGGTGATTAGTTTCCATATCTTTGATTATATTACTCATATATTCTCGCTTCTGCTGTCTGACTATTTTTGTAGCCTCTTTACATTCATTTCTATAATGCTCTTCCTTTTGGATGTTATTGATGTCATTTAACCATACATGTCTGGCATTCTTCTTCCTAATGACTGCTTCTTCACATTTTTGATTGAACCATCTGTTCTTTCTATGCGTGGTTAACACACCGAGACATTCTTCTGCGGTAGACTGAATTGTATTCTTGATGTTCAACCAAGTTTGGTCAACGCTTTCCTCCAAAGGTTTTTGCAGAGTCTCTGTCTCTCATAATTTCAAGAATTTCCTGGGTGATCCAAGGTGGTTTGACGTGATGTTTTACTCGAACTTACTTGATTGGCACATGTCTATCAAACACATCAATAAAGATCTTCATCCAGGATTCCAGAGCATCATATGGGTCTGGAAGTTGATAAACATTGTTTAGAGGTGAACTGACCAAGTCCTGTAAAAATGCGTTTTGGTTGAAGTTTTTGTAGCTTCTATATTTTACAGTTATGTGTTTATGTTTAGGAGTTTTAATTCCTTTTTTAGAACATGTGCAGCATATTGGGTAGTGATCGCTCATTGCACAATTGGGCACGGTGCATTCTACGATGTTGTCCGAGCAAATTACATAAATGTGATCTATAAGTGTTGAAGAAGAATTTGTTACTCTAGTATCTTGTTTTACTATTTGTTGGAAGTTGTATGATGAAATTATATTTTCCCAGATTATATGGGATTTGTTGGTGTCAATGTTAAAGTCTCCGAGTAGTATAATTTCCATCCCGGAAGCGAAAACTACATCCATCATGGTAGTGAGGTTTTCGTACCAAACGTATCCAGCCCTGGGATTTCGATAGAGGTAGCCAATTATCAGGGGTGTGCGGTTTCGAAGTTTTAACTCCAACCAAATGCATTCTATTTCGCAAGTTTCAAAGTCTAGCCTACGGTGAACATTTAGTAGATTAGAAACTTATGCTAATATGCCTGTCTCTTGTTTTCTACAGGAATCTCTTCTAAACACTTTGTACCCTTTAATAGAGATGTCCTCATCTGAAATGTTTTCACTTAGTCTACTTTCACTAAGGCCGAATACATGAAAATTTTGATTAAGAATAGAAGATAATTCTGGCAGCTTGTTGAATAAGTTGCATATGTTTAAGTGTCCAAAACGTATTCCTGATTTATTGAGCCAATGTTGCGACTTCTCAGACATTTCACCCAAGAAGTAAGTGTAAATTAGACAAAATTAGGTAAAAATACAAGATCATAAAAATACACAATTACATTAATTTACAAAATACCAGTAATAGAAATCGATATGTAAATGACAATATTATAACGATATAACTAATGAGACCAACAAGTATAGTGCAAATACAGAACAAAAAGAATTAAAGCGTATGAACATACAACAATTAATTAGCTCGAACTACTTCGCAAGCTATGACTATGTAACCAGCTGCTATCCGAAAGAATGAATAAATGACTATACAAGTCAATGTTCCTGTTTAAAGTTGGGTATCCCACACGGGAGATAAAACGCTAAACAGTAAGCAGTTAAAGTTCAAGGAGGAAGCTCTTTTCCTGATCTATTGCATATGGGGCTCAGTGTTTAATAAGTATCCTATCTTACAGGTCTGTATTGTAGAGACATCATAAAAGCTTGATTCAGTGAGGCCGGACTAAATTGCATCAAGTGTAGCAGTTCTGGATTCCAACGATGCGGAGCCTGTTGTTGTCTGATGTGTGACCCTACGCAGTGGATGGCCAGTGGTCAGCGTGGGGCACGTAGCGCACGAGAAATGAAAGCAGGGCCAACGAGGAACCACTGCTGGTAGCTCAGACAACCTAGGACCTCGAGACTGGATGGACGTGAAAGAGAGTGTTGCACGTATCTATGTATGAGTCGATGCTTGATGGAAGAAAGCCTGTATGCTTTGTTGAGTAGAGTTAAAGACTGAGTGAGTGTTATATTCTATTGTATTTATGAATTGATGTATTGCATGTATGTATCTGGAAATGGCATTGTCGCTGAGTTTGAGCGATGCATGATATTAATGCCGTTTAAGAAGTGCGATTAAAGTGTTTGAGTTATGTCGCCGTGTGTTTGAACAATCATTCTCTGTGTGTGATTGTTTCACTCCTGTTAGTGAACACGAGCCTTTGTTATTATAAAACAAGACCCTGAAAGGAGTATCCTGGACACGTGGTTCTTATATTCCAGGTTGCAAGCCGTAGCTATTTTTCTTTTTATCAGTACCTGGTGCATTAGTTTTACAGCCTACCTCTCAGATTTTGTCCTAGCCCCAAGCACCCATTGAAGCAGGCAGGCTGTGGCGGATCAACACTCAATTGGCCGGAGGCTGCCCAGCTTGAGACTGGCGGTAGCTGATCAGTGACACCTGTAGGTGTCTCCCACCGTCACAGGTAACACGTGGCGCTCCATGTCTACGCCAATTGACAAGGACTTATAACCCGTAACAGTTGCCTCTCGCTTTGATTCCGAAAACAGGTAGTACCGTCTACTGTCATACGGTAGCTCAGTCATATCTGACTAAGACCTGACACAATACATTCATATACACATGGTAATATTTCATTCATGGCATGGTGTAATTACCTACATATTACGTGTTGATGATAGTGGTGTAGTAATCATTCGCTTAAATGCATCTTAAAATCTTTCAATAGAAATTCTTTCATACTCCAAGTATTATCATTCACACTTAGTTTTATTTAAACAAGTTTAGCGATATGACTGAATAGTTCATACTCCAACTATTCTCATTGACCCTTGCTTTCTGAAAATGGTATGTACCCACAAACGTTTCCATACATTAATCATCTCAACAAGCTTTCACGCGAGAGAGAGAGAGAGAGAGAGAGAGAGAGAGAGAGAGAAGAGAGAGAGAGAGAGAGAGCAAGAGAGAGAGAGAGAGAGAGAGAGAGAGAGAGAGAGAGAGAGCAAGTCTAATTAATGTATGAAGTTTGCTACATTGGTTAACAATACAACAAATAATTAAGTTGCATGTCCTTCACAGAACGTAACAGTCAACCCCAGCATTTTCGCTCTTCGTGATTCCTGGGCAAATTTTACGTTCAGTACTTTGCCATTGCTTTGTGAACGACCAGCTCCTGTACCTTTTTCGAAAAACAACCAGCATCGCTGTGTTTCGAACCCGGGGTATACGGGCTCTCAAACCGTGTTCGCAAGCCCTTAGCCACAGAGACAGGTTAACATACAAGGTGCCGGAAATTTAGAGTTGTTGGCCTTTTACAGGATTTTTTTTTTTTTTGCATAGTTTATTGTGTATTTAACGCACCCCTCACCCCCCCCCCCCCCCAATAGCGTTACATTTGCCAATGTGGCCCTACGCACAAAATGTTTGCCCACCCCACCCCCCCCCCCGCCTCCCCCCTACGCACAAAATGTTTGCCCACCCCCCCCCCCCCCCCCCCCGCCCCCCCCCCCCCCCTCTACGCACAAAATGTTTGCCCACCCCTGATCTAATATGTCGTTGTTGATTGTTTCGTCAATATTTTCTGTTTGTCTTTTCTTCCGTTTTGGCGTTGATTTTTTCGGTGAGTTTTTTTTTTCTTCTTCTACCTTAGCTGTTCGAATGTATCTAGTAATTGTATCTCATTTAATTGGTTTACTAAAATTGCAATGACTAGTGATATGACTATTGCATTAAATATTTGTGATATACGTACACAATTACAACACATCATCACACACATACATAAACACCAACCAGACTTTATACTACTATAAACATATATTCTGAAACATTCGCACAACAAATCACCACACAGCTAGATCTCAGACATTCCTGCTTTAGTTTAGGCATACACAACATCGGCCCAGCACAGCTATACTACAGACATCAGACAGGTGGGATATTATTAGAACACATACAGATGACCAGGGACGAATTTGCATAATACAGGTAGAGAATACTATACACGCATACACCATAGTGAATATACTTGCACCACCAATTTACAATCATCAACCAATTTGTTACCAAAATTAGACACTCTGCTCAAACAAAACACATAGACCAAACATAGCAATGCACTCTCTGTTTCTTAATTGATGAAAACGATTCACATCTAATCTGGAACTATTTGAGCTAGAAATAGAAGTTTAATCCCAACGCCACTCCGCCTGCTGGATATTACTTCAAGTTTTTTTTTCATATCCTTTACAGGACATCGCTGTCAACATCAGCATCTTTCAGCTGATTGTTGATTTCTTGTCAATATTACGCTCAGTAGTTTGCTATTGCTTTCTGAGCGACCGGCTCCATACTTTCATAAGTCACTGGCGCGACTCGAACCGCTTCCAATTCTCGTGCGCTAATGTCAACCACGAGAGTATTCGGGGTTACTGAGAAAGGTGATAAATACTCGACCAGGGAGCCGCCTGGATATTACTTACTCCAGTATATAGTAACTTAACCATGTTTCATTGATATCTTTTTAAAGTTCCATACCACTCGGCATAGATGATAATGAACTCTGCAAAGCTTTCGGTCTATTTGACTTATTTAGACCTTTTTCTGGGGTGTCTGAACAGGCGTTTTAATTCTTCATCATTATCATTGTTAACTTGTGCAGCTTCCTAGTCATGCTTCACCATGACGTCTGTTCTGTGCCGCTGACTTCACTTCTGCATCCATCTCCAACAACAGGTCATGGTATGATGGGTAATGGGTATGATGGGTAATGGCTATGTCTGTCTTGTGCTACTTACTTCACTTCCGCATTCATCTTCAACAACAGGTCATGGTATGATGGGTAATGGGTATGATGGGTAATGGCTATGTCTGTCTTGTGCTGCTTACTTCACTTCCGCATTCATCTTCAACAACAGGTCATGGTATGATGGGTAATGGGTATGATGGGTAATGGCTATGTCTGTCTTGTGCTGCTTACTTCACTTCCGCATTCATCTTCAACAACAGGTCATGGTATGATGGGTAATGGGTATGATGGGTAAAGGGTATGATGGGTAATGGGTATGTCTGTCCTGTACTACTGACTTCACTTCTGCATCCATCTTCAACAACAGGTCATGGTATGATGGGTAATGGGTATGATGGTAATGGGTATGATGGGTAATGGGTATGATGGGTAATGGGTATGATGGGTAATGGGTATGATGGGTAATGGGTATGATGGGTAATGGGTATGATGGTAATGGGTATGATGGTAATGGGTATGATGGGTAATGGGTATGATGGTAATGGGTATGATGGGTAATGGGTATGATGGTAATGGGTATGATGGGTAATGGGTATGATGGGTAATGGGTATGATGGGTAATGGGTATGATGGGTAATGGGTATGTTTCTTGAGGTGTTTGTTTCTTCTCTCGCTTTGAACTAGAGCGTAGTCCATGCTGGGCTAATGTTTGCATGTGGGTGAGCTTTCCCTATTACCAGTGTCTGTCACCATCAGGCAAACCCACTCTGATTTCTGGGGTACTTGTAATTTGCGTTCCCTGGTCAAGGACAAGAAGTCAACATTTTGGTCCATCTGATCGGTGTAGGGGTTGAAGCCACTACCTTGGACAACTATTCAATGATCTTAGTCCTTGGAGCTCTGGATCAACTCTGCTGATGATATTCCTCCATCTCACAGTCTCTGTACTATTGAATATCATTTTTATTTTAAAAGTGGAGGTCAAAATGGCTGAAAGGTTAACAGCGATCGCTCTTAAACTTCCAGTGTGCTGATGACTAAATAGAGGGTTCAACCCCTACACCGGTCATTCTGACTAAAATGTTGATTTCTCATCCTTGTCTTGGGGACGTAAATTACAAGTACTCCAGAGGTCAGAGTGGGTTCCCCTGGCAGAGGACACTAATAATAGGGAAAGCTAATCTACATGCAAAAATCAGTCCAGTTCACTTGAAGTAGTAGCAGGTGCATGGACTATGCTTGAGTTCAAAGGAGGCGATCACAAACAAAACATTAAACAATGTGTTTAGAGTTGTCTCCACTTGACCACAATATGAAGCACGGAGATCTATTACTGAAAATACTGGAGCACAAACAAAACATTAAAATATGTGTTTAGAGTTGCCTTGACTTGACCACAATATGAAGCACGGAGATCTATTACTGAAAATACTGGAGCACAAACAAAACATTAAAATATGTGTTTAGAGTTGCCTTGACTTGACCACAATATGAAGCACGGAGATCTATTATTGAAAATACTGGAGCACAAACAGAACATGAAACAATGTGTTTAAAGTTGCCTTGACTTGACCACAATATGAAGCACGGAGATCTATTACTGAAAATACTGGAGCACAAACAAAACATTAAAATATGTGTTTAGAGTTGCCTTGACTTGACCACAATATGAAGCACGGAGATCTATTACTGAAAATACTGGAGCACAAACAAAACATTAAAATATGTTTTTAGAGTTGCCTTGACTTGACCACAATATGAAGCACGGAGATCTATTACTGAAAATACTGGAGCACAAACAAAACATTAAAATATGTGTTTAAAGTTGCCTTGACTTGACCATAATATGAAGCACGGAGATCTATTACTGAAAATACTGGAGCACAAAATATAGGGCAGGAGAGAAGAGGACATCCAAGGAATATCATAATCATCATGTGCCATGCCGATAAGCATGGGCAGTTATGTTTCGCCATCTCACACGATGACCTGTCGTGGATCAGTCGGTGTTCTTGTCCTGATCATACCATGTTGACAAGCCATCAAGATGTTTACTTCTCTACTTTCCCCTTGTTTTTTCCCCCTTAATCTTGCCAGTTGTCACCAAGTTCTCCAATTTATTTATTCTCTATACCATGTCTAAAAATGTTGACTGTCTACATCTAATTGTTAATTTACGGTTTTCATTTGTTTCTTGTAGGACTTGGTCATTGGTTTTTCAGTATATTCATGGTATTCTCTGCATTTCCCTCAAAATCCATATTTCCACTGCTATTAGATACATTTCAGTTTGTCTGCTCATTGTCCACGCTTCACATCCATACAAAAGTACAGGTTCTATGTAGCGGAGTAGTTAGACTTGTGCAGAGTTATAATTACATTGAACCGGGAGTACATGGAATTTCCAGCAGGGGCCACGGAAGTGGAAATCCAGCAACTAATTCAGGATAATGCTCGCTCGGGTGATGTGATTATCTACACAGATGGTTCGGTGTTGAGAGGTAGTAGAAGTGCCTGAGGGTTCTTGGCAAAGGTGAATGGTCGACGTTTGGTGCAGGAGAGCTTGGCATATGACACCACAACATCTAGCTTAAGAATGGAGGTGGAGGCAGTCAGTGCATCTTTCCGCTGGATGGAGAATACGATACACACACACATCGTGATTGTGACTGACTCAGAAAGCATGCTGAGTATGGTGAGGACAGGCAAGCTTCCTGCAGAATGGCTTGCTTCGCTTCGGAAGTCACCGGTATCAAGCATCGTCTGGATATTTTCTCCTGGGCATGGTGGTGTGTTGGGGAATGAACAGGCAGACAGACTGGCTGGCTCTGCAAAACTTGGTGGAGTATTGATGCATGATAAGGCAGACGTGGTGGCGGCCTTGTGGGAGCACGTGTACACCTCGGAAGAGCAATTGGATCACCATGGTCTGGCACTAATGCGACAGCGAGGAGTGATGAGGGGATCTGGCCGATGCTCGACGCTTAGAGGAAAGGCGATACGCTCATATAATCAGATTGCTACTGGTACTATTGGGGTTGGAACTCTTAGCTGGCTTCTGAGGATGGGTACGGAGCGCATATGGGAATGCCCCGAATGCTGTGATGTTGGTTCCTAAATCAATCAATCAATCAATCAATCAATCAATTATCCAATGAATAGTTACATCACAAAAGCATGCCATTGTATTGAGGCTCAGTCTCATGGTGAGCTGGAGAGAGTTGCTGAACCAAAGGATAGTGGAATGAGGTGGTGATCAGATAACTTCAGCAGCTGTCTTTGGAGGGGCTTGATAAGATCATTTCAACATCAGACTTTGGAATGACTAACCAGATCATGATGAGAGCAGGGGACAGTGGAGGTACTTGATCAGATCAATTCAGCAGTCTTTGGAATGACTAACCCAGTGGTTCTCAACCGTTGGGGAATTCTCCCCCCCCCACCCCTTTTAGCGTTTTTTTTCGTGGGAGGGGGGGGGGGGGGGGTTAAGATTATTTCAAGATTGCATTAATACGAGAACTGATTACATGATATTGTTTTCCCCTCTATACTTTACTTTTCTGTACTTCTTGCCCTTCTGAAATTTGTTTTATAACGTAAGTAGACCCGCAAATCACATTTTATATAGATTTCTAGACTTGTTCTAGTGTATGTTATTAAATTTAGCTTCCATTTTTGCGTATACTATGTAGGGATAAAGGAGGGGGGGGGGAATATATAGGGAGGAAATACGAAAGAGGGGGGGGGGAGAGAATGACATTCTGAACATATAGTGAAGGGGTGCATAGGCCAATAAAGGCTGATAACCACTGGACTAACCCGATCATGATGAGAGCAGGGGACAGGAGATGGACTTGATAATATCATTTCAACGGCAGTCTTTGGAAGTACTATCCCGATCATGATGAGAGCAGGGGACAGTGGAGGACTTGATCAGATCACTTCATCGGCAGTCTTTGAGCAAAGCTGATTATGCTGAATGCATCTGCATGTTTAATCCTGTTGTTGTTGAAAAATGTTGGAAAATGTCTGCATTTTGAATCCTCATCAAGTGCCTTGCCAACTGGCAAAGACAACCATTCTTCTCATCATCTTGCGACCTCCAGCAGCATGCATCAGATCGTGTGTTGACACCTTTCTGTGCTATGATAACAGATTGCCAAGAATCTCCTCAAACTGGTTACCCTCTGAAGAAGACAGCAAAGGACCATGGACGTGGGTGGTTGACTGAGCTTGAGAGGAGCCAACAGATAGTTGTTGGGTATGGTCTCAAGTTTTGATAGTATTGAATAATTACTACACATATTATGCAAGGGGGCTGAGTGGTCTCGAGGTATGGTGTCCGCCTCGAGTGCTGGGGGTCCCGGGTTCAAGCTCCGGTTAGAACCGGGATTTTGTCACATGGACTTCTACAGTATGTCTACATTTGTTTGCCTTCATTCACGATCAATTATTTTGAAAACTGTCAGTTGCATCGTTATGAAATTTTCCCAGCCGTCTTATATTTACCCCCACCCAAGGAATATGTCTTTGATAGGTCCAAAAACAACTTAAATCATTGAAAGCGGCGACATTCCTTTGATGTTTTGCTTAACAACTGTGACATAATGGATCAGGCATCCACATTCCCAGTCCAACACATCCATAATAATACTTTTAGTTTTGAACGGAGACCATCCAGATAGTAGGGCCATAAATAGAATCGAATGTTCTGGAACGCGGTGGGGTAGGGCAGCGGTATGCGCTCGCCTTTTCATTTGCTAATAAGTGGGAGCCCACGCTATTCACTAGGCCAAACTTCAAATATTGGGTAGTTTGAGCCGGGATTCCACCAGAAGCAGTCGCTATTTGTGATGTGGGGACCAAAAAATGCCCTTAAAGATTCCGTAAAATATTGTTCTCTGAATAACAGGTACCACTTTAAAACATACTTTAATGTTGTGATTATGCCTAGTGAACGAAAGAGAAGAATATAAGAGTATTTTATGAAGAAAATGTGAAAGTGAAAACTGAGCTTCTGTGTGCCAGTATTCTGAACACTGCTTCTTCACCCTGTCAAGTCTTATCGCTGTAATACTCCAAGTGCATATCGTTCCCCTGTTGTGACTGGTTGCGTATGCTTGATGATTGTAAATTACACTCAATGCAAATTCGCAAACCCTGTGTGCATTATAAATGCCTGGCATTACTCATTCTTAACCCAACTGTACACTGCTCTTGCGAGTTAACATTTGGCAGTCTGGATTGGAATGTGTGATGTAAACATGTACAAGTTCCTTTGTAAATGCTGAGAATGTTGGAGTGAGTGAATTGGTGATTTGATAAGTAGCCTCTCACATTAGTAGAAAGACAGATGCTTCATATCAATATGTAGGCTGGACGTGTATGGCACGCCAGAATTGCAAAGTTTCTGTGATGTCTGGTGGCTAGATTACGCTCAAGAGAATTAATATAATTTCGCTCTGAAGTATTACACTGGTACCTCTACTGTTAGTAGGTTCATATAAACTAGTTCCTAAAAGGACAATAGGTGTGTGAACCTGTGTCTTAGTCGGCTGAATATAATATAAGGCTCATGCGAATTTACAAGGACAAAACATGTTTTTCCCCATATGCGCTTTGGTGCATATGAGAACAATTGCTTATGCAATTTGGCTTCTTTACCTACTGTAGTAGATATGGACATTACTCAGTGAGGAAAGAGCACATGATGATGTTGATGTACTTGTGGGCCAAGTCTGGTCTGAAAAGGGTGAGGTCTGGCATTGCTGTGTGAGTGTGTATGGAATAGGACATTCATGCACCACCATGACAACCATTGGAATTGATGTTTGGTCTGCTGATGGGATAAATGCCATTAGTTTAATACATATTGCATATTGCAGTTGTATATGCCTATTTTCCATTCTGCCTCACCATGCCTGTTCATGGGCTGATTCACAATGCCTGTCTCATGTTGCTATGTCACAATGCTTGCTCGTGTTGCTTGCCTTATAGTGCTTGCTTTACTGTGTCTGTTCCTCATTTGTACCCAGGTCTACTTTGGTTTAAACATTGTAAAACCTTAGACATAGTAAATGCTTGTAATTGTGTAAGCTACCCTGTCTCAACATATAGGCTTGTGATTACCACAGATAAGGGGGAATAAAGAAAACATATCACCCACAGTCCATCAAGTGGAATACACTTCCATCATCAAACCAGGAGAGGTGTGTTTGGTCAACACCCTCCCTCACCTCCCCATTTCCATCTGTGTATGTTGGTGTATGATAACATTTTCTTTTAACAAATGTAAAGAGATGTTGTACCATTTTGTATATCAACAGAGAACAGAGGATGGTGGAGAGGCCTTCATATCATCTGGGACAACTAACCAGAAGTCTCAGACATCCAGAACTAACTTCCTATAAGTGTAATCCATGAATCACAGATGAACACAGGCTGAATTGCAAGTCTTTATTTTCATGACAACCTCTGGCCCAAGTCAACTGAAGTAACTGTTTTTTTTTTGGAACAGGAAGCAGGATTGGTCAACATTGGTGAACCTGTCTTGGTGCACAGTGAAAGAAGCTTCAGAAAGAAGACCCCTGTCTGCCGTTTGTCTCGGTCAAGTTCATAGAAAGTAATCCTGTGTCCCAAATGGACCACTTATTTATTCTCCTAGAATCCAAAATGTAGGAATTTCTTGGAGGCTTTTATCTCAGCTCTCAAACCGCTGAATGAAAATGGGGAGACAAACAGTTCTGAAGAATCCATTAATATGATTATATTGGTATATCAGTGTCATCTGAGAAATTAAAATCAAGTCTTTTGGTATTAACTACATTCAAAGAAATCTGGTGAAGTGACTTGCAGTGATTGTTCATCTCAGACTTAACTTGGAGAATAACCAGCCTGGTGCTCACACAGTGAAATTTGAAATGAGACTTGAACAGTAGGTGAAGTTGAACTGGCTAGGTGAAGTGCTGCAATGTATTGGACTTTGTTCAGATCTCTGGGTCTCTTCGGCAAGTCATGTTCTACATGTACCGAGAATTCATCTCCCAATGTCAGGAGAGTGCTATCCTCAACTATTTGAAGTACCCAGTGACAGCATTCACAGACAGTCTGGTCAACAGTGAGATTCCGTACATGTCATCATCCCAAATTCTGTTCTCAAGAGGAAATAATCTGCCATGGAATTTATTATAGAAAGTCTGCTACCTGGAGCTTTCCCAACATCAATTGCTGATGATAACAGGATGCAACTGATCCAGAACAGTGGTTCCTCCCTTAAGTTTTCCCATGATATGATTTTATAAAATTCCCAAGAGACAAGAAGTGATGATAGATACATGAATCAGTGGTGTAGTTAGAGATTGGAAAGGAGGAGGAG
>CAWUFQ010000265.1:115000-172500 GCA_963921405.1 Cepaea hortensis | reverse complement strand
AAGTTACATAAATGTGATCTATGACTGTTGAAGATGACTTTGTTACTCTAGTAGCTTGTTGTACTATTTGTTGGAAATTGTATGATGCAATTATATTTCCCCATATTATGTTGGATTTGAATGTGTCAATGTTAAAGTCTCCGAGTAGTATAATTTCCTTCCCAGAAGCGAAAACCACATCCATCATGGTAGTGAAGTTTTCGTACCAGACGTGTCCAGCACTGGGATTTCGATAGAGGTAGCCAATTATCAGGGGTCTGCGGTTTTGAAGTTTTAGCTCTAACCAAATACATTCTATATCGCAAGTTTCAAAGTCTAGCCTACGGTGAGGATTTAGCAAATTAGAAACATAGGTTACTATGCCTGTCTCTTGTTTCCTACAGGGATCCCTTCTAAAAACTGTGTACCCTTTAATAGAGATGTCCTCATCTGAAATTTTATCATTAAGCCTACTTTCACTAAGGCCAAATAAATGAAAATTTTGATTAAGAATATAAGATAACTCTGGTAGCTTGTTAAATACGCTGCAAATGTTTAAGTGTCCAAGGCGTATTCCTGACTTATTGAGCCAGTGTTTCCACTTCTCAGACATTTCATCCATGAAGAAATTGTAAATTAGTCAAAGTTAAGCAAAAATACAAGATCATAAAAAAATCACAATTACATTAACTTACAAAATATCAGTAATACAAATCGATAAGAAAATGACAATATTATAACGATATAACTAATTAGACAAACGAATATAATGCAAACAAGGAACAAAACGAATTAAAGAACATACAACAAATAATTAATCTGAAAATACTACTTCACAAGCTAAGTACCAACTGTTATCCAAAAGAATCAATAAATGACTATACAAGTCAATGTCTCTGTTTAAAGCGGGGAGTGAAGACCCCCTCACTCAGAGTATTAACGCGATAAAAAGTATTATAAAAGATATCTAAGTGTCAATCTCTGTGACTTCAATACGAGTCAATGTTTAATGCCACGTATAATATAATACGTTGCTATATAAATCAATAACCAAGTATGCGCAAAAACTTTCTAGGAGAGGCTCTTTCTTGTACCTCGATCCGGTGTTGCTTTGTGCTGAATTGCTAGTAAATACCAGGCTGTGTTGGTCCTTAGTACAGCGACATCATAAATGCCTGCCGAAGTGAAGCTGGGCTAAATCGTGTGAGGTATAACAACTCTGGGTTACAATTGAATGGATACTGTTGATTTCTCACGGGTGTGTAACGACTTCCAACTACAGGCTCTGATTCGTGGCTAACAGGAGGCTGTGGTGGCATGTTGTTGTTACTACTGGATTGATCCTTGCTGTGGAGAAGAGGGAACGTATCTTTATAATTATCACCCTCCTGTGTTCAAGAGGGCGTATTGTACGGATTTGGTGTGGTGGAAATGTTCCGTCTGGCTTGGATATCAGGTGCCGTGGTTATGAGTGGTCTTCTCTTTTCTGGCCTATTGGTACTTGATGTGGCGGCAGTATGTCGTATGGCTTGAGTTTGAGGTGGTGTAGCTAAAATTGTCCTACGCGATCCAGTATTGGATGTAGGTTGTGTACATTCAGGGTATTTAATATTTTTGGCGAGCAAGCTGGTGCCGAATGTAGACAAATGTACTTGATCCTTATAAAGTCGCTTTTTAGGTGCTCCTGACTGTGAAGTAAAGACCGGTGTGTTGTTGATGAACTGTATGTTGTTGTGAGAACAAAACTTCTGCAATATGTTGTTATTTATGTCAGCTAGACGACGCTGTAATCCATAACTCGGTGATATGATGGAGGAGAAGAAAATGGACGAGTTAGGAAAAATGTGACGTAATCCGTTCAAGAGCGCCAGCAGTTGAGATGTTGTGATTTGCTGGTTGTTCATGGTGTCATTGATACCAATATGAACACTTGCCCTTTTTACATTAAGATTTACAGCCAACCTCCTAATCTTGTCTGTTAGCCGGTCAACACCAGCCCCAGGCAATGGAATTATGGAAACAATGTCTTTGTCTGTAGTATCCATCCGGTCGCTGTATAGACCTTTCATTAGAGAGTCGCCTATTATAATGTGTGTACAGTCGGGTCGTGCTGTCTGCACATGTTGGTTGTCAGTACGCCTTGCTCGTTGTTTCTCCCATTTAGCAGCAGTCTGTACGTCTCCATGTGACTCTCCCTGTGTTTCCTGGAGGCGTGTGTTGTCTGTTGGCTGTGCACTATAGCACTGTACGTTTTCTGACAAATCTTATTGAAGCACTTCGAATCTGTTGCTTATTTTTACATCAATGGGATAGACTGCTTGTAGCGTTTTATCTTCCTCTGCACGTTGAGGTTTTTTCGCGACTTGTTTTGTTATTTGTTTTTGGTGAAACTGGGCTTCAAGATTCTCCGAAGTTGATACAGCTGCTTGGGAATTACACGCTTGTTCAGTTGGGTTGATGGTGGACTCGTGCTGTAAAGTTTCTCTTGTTTTTCTTAGCAATAGATTTTCCTCTCTCAGGTTCGTGATTTCTGCTTTGAGAGCAGTGTAGTCACTGCTGGTCTTGCTATTAGCTTCAATGTTCGCTGTAACAGTAGCAGTGAGCGCCTTTTAGGATTGTTCTATTACCTCAATGCGCCTATGAATATCGCACGATTGTCCATTGATAGTTGGCGTGTTATCTAAGGCTGGTATTTCTTCTGCTACTCTTACGTTGGTCTATACGTTGTTTTGGAGGTGCTCCATTGGATAATTAATGGCCAAGAGTACAGATGGGGTAGCTGACCTCGTGTTGATGGTATTGTCCTGTTCATTCATTGTATGTGTTAGATGAGAAACATTGTCTGCTGTGATGTCCACAACTGTAGTTGTGGGCTGTGTAGATTCTGAGTCCTCACTCGAGACGAGCATGTTGATAATATCTCGTGTCTTTGATATGTCTCTACTCGTGAATGTAAGTATTGAGTTCTCCAGCTCGACAAAGTCTAATTTTAGCCAAGAGTTAATGTTTTCAAGGCTTCCCTGAGCTAGTAACATGTTCGTCGAATGATATAAATGGATTGTAAGGACTGGCGTCGTATAACAGATCTTCCACGTAGGCCCCGCTTCTATCTTGTCTGTGTTGCATTCGTTCAGGCTTGTAATAATTGATGAGGCACGTTCGAAATGCCTCATAATGGAGTGTGTTGTTAAAGGATACTGTAACACATTGGCCAGAGTTGGTGTGTTGGACGACACGGCCGACTGGATTCGCACACCTGGCTAGCTTGGTCTTCACCGACTTCTCTTTGTTTAGTGTGTATGGTTTATTCACGGCCGATCGTAAACCTGATCTTGTTTTAACACCAGTCACCTCCAGAGAGGCCTCTCCTATAGATGACATTACTGCATCATGTTATCAACCCCGTTTGAAGAATGCAGCGAACTCATTGTAGTCTAGATGCGCCGCGGGCTATTTGAAGTCATGTGTTGCGGTTCGTTTGTTTTGATAATTGAGGCAATAACACAGAGCTGATCAGGAACTTGCGATATTGCGTGCTGGCGACTTACCACGCGCTAGTCAAGCATGGTTTAATCACACGTTGTCGTTACTCGATAATTGGTAGGTTTCAAAATTGAATGACCTTACCGTCCATTTATCAAAGAAATCCTCATTTCACTAAACCACAGTCACATAAACTTAAGATATTAATTCGTATTAGATCCAGTTTTAAAACTAACACAATGATATACACAGCATCTCGATTGAAATAGGCAAAACTTTGATAACTTCTATAAAAACTGGGAGAGCTTGTGAAAATCGATCTAGAGATAGATAGATAGATAGATAGATAGATAGATAGATAGATAGATAGATAGATAGATAGATAGATAGATAGATAGATAGATAAGCAGACAGGCAGGGAGGTAGGCAGATAGATAGATAGATAGATAGATAGATAGATAGATAGATAGATAGATAGATAGATAGATAGATAGATAGATAGATAGATAGATAGATAGATAGATAAGCAGACAGGCAGGCAGGTAGGCAGATAGATAGATAGATAGATAGATAGATAGATCCATCCATCCATCATGTGCCATGCCGGTAAGCGTGGGCGGTCATGTTCTGCCATCTCACCCGATCACCAGAGTCGTGGATCAGCTCCGTGTTTCTGTCTCGACCATGCCACAAGGCCAAGCCATCCAGGTACGTGCTTCTAGGTCTTCCCCTTGGTCTGTTCCCCTCGATCTTACCAGTTGTCACCAAATTTAGATAGATAGATAGATAGATAGATAGATAAGCAGGCAGGCGGGCGGGCGGGCGGGCGGGCGGACGGACGGACGGACGGACAGACAGACAGACAGACAGACAGACAGACAGACAGACAGACAGATCACCGCCAGAAGCCGGGCCTTGTCAGCTAGTTTATTTATATAATCACGTTTCATGAAAGAACCCCCATTTGGAGACACCTCTGAATCTTCGCGCTGTTTGTTTCTAAACGGAAATCACGTGAAAATTTCAAAAAATTCCCGGACGTCTCTTGGTGAAGCTGTAATGCTGTTAAAACCATGGGCGTAATCTCTAAGTCGTAATTAATATACCGCATATAAACTAACTTTGAAATCTACTGTAAAATCTCCAGAACAAAAAAAATTGTGTTGGGTGGACATAATGATAAGTTTATATACTAAATCTCATCATTTTCCCTCAGTTGGTTAATGAGATATTGAATTTTATATTGAGGCAACAAAAACAAACACACACTATAGGTCTCAGATATTCATGCTTTTGTTTGGGCTACACAAAATCGGGTCATAAACTGCAGACATCAGACAGGTGGGATATTATTAGAACCCAGACGGATGACCAGGGACGAATCTGCATAACACAGGTAGAAGAAACTATTCATGCATACAGCATAGTGAACATACATGCACCACCAAATTACAATCATCAACCAAGTTTTTACCAAAATTAGACACTCTGCTCAAACAAAACACATAAAAGAGTCTGTAAAATATGTTGAATGTTTTATATGAAATAAGGTTTTCATAAGGGTTTACCCAAAGTGCATCGAATCTTTTAAAGTTTTAATGTTGTTAAATAAGGGCTCGCGGTTCACAAAGGGTTCAGACCTGCCCCATCAGGTCCCACGTCCCTATTTGTCATTCGGATGACCGCCTTTGTATGTAGTCCTCGTAAGATTAAGTGCAGATACTACACTTTGATTTTAGCCACGAGGCCGAGAAGTGAGATCCATTATTTTATTACGGTCTATGGCCTGAAACAGACCCATCACATTTTTGTCTTGTGAATGAAATAATAACAACAATGTTAAAAAACAGCGATAATTGCATGTGTCAAATATTAATTTAGGAGGGAAACACTTCCACTTTGCTTATGAACATAGCTGTAAACATTTGTGTTTGAGTGCCCTGAATATTAAAAGTCCGCTTAACTTTCAGGGCTGAGGGTTCTCCAGGGCCTAGAGCCGTCCCATGAGGTTCCAAGTCCCTGTATGTCATTGTGATGACCTCCTCTGCTGGTGGCCATGGCCAGATCAAGTGCAGATAAGTCAGTCTACCCTTAATCACTGTCGTCATACAAGAACAGATACTACACTTTGATCTTAGCGAAAATGCCGTGAAACAATCCAAAGTGCTGATTTTTTTTTTTTTAAATAAACGTTTATTTCGTACAAAGCAGTTTGTATTTACAAGGCGCGTTGTGTGTGTTTTTGTTTTTACATTTTCGAATACAACATATACATTCATATACACATGATAATATTCCATTCATGGCATGGCGTAATTACCAATATATTACGTGTTGATGATGGGCGCTGGAACGTAAATTATTCCTCCCCACGACGCTTGACGGCAGAAGTGGAAGATGATGATGATGATGATGATGATGATGATGATGATGATGATGATGATGATGATGATGATGATGATGATGATGATGATGATGATGATGATGATGATGATGATGATGATGATGATGATGATGATGATGATGATGATGATGATGATGATGATGATGATGATGATGATGTTGGAGTAATCATTTGCATTAATGCATACTAAAATCTTTCAATAGAAATTCTTTCATACTCCAATTATTCTCATTCACCATTGCTTTCTGAAAATGGTATTGTCAGGGTCTTAAACTTGGCTCGCTAACCTAACACATGTGGGACAGTACAAGTACAACGTGATTTGACTCAAGACTCAACGACACAACGTTCAATGGATTTATTTACAGATCATATACAGTACGATGATCACAACAAGATATACTTGATACTTCAATACACTTACATCCACAATACAGCTCATAGTCTATCTCTCAAGATGTCCAGACACTCGACTTTCAGGCACAGAAACCACACAACGCCTTTCTCTCATCATGCGTCCGGTTCCGTCGACGTCCCAGAGCTGTCTGCCTATAGCTCGCAACTTGCCTCCCCACCTGAGGTGGCTTCACGAGACATGCGTGTGTCCTTGTCTGACCGCTGGCCGTCTCGTCAGCCAGCAACCTTGCAGGCAGGTGACTACTACTCGCCTGGCGGCGTAACGAAGTTCCGTCATCCCTGCTGGGGACTAAGTCATCTGGCGGGCGTAACGATGTTACTGAATCACTGCACTTCGGTAGACTCTGACACGCTCCCCCGGCAACTTCATGAAAGATGTCATCTTTCATGTATAATATATGTACATACTGGGTTAATATTTTAACCTTGTCAGAGTCAACCCTTCTGTTGTTATATACATCGGTATCATAATACATAGACATACACATCTGCCATAGAAACATATAAGAAATGGACGTTGTATTCAACGACATGTGGTGTTCAACCTTTAACACTTGTCAGGTTTCATCATCTCGATGGCTGATTACCTCAATTGCATCATTGATCCAGTCAGATCGGTAGTACCAGCTTCACGCATCTACCTCGCAGCCTCCCAAAAAAAAAACGTAATAATATGGTTCTTGAAACAAAAACCATCTGGCTAGACCGAAATGCGGCTTTTACATAAGTCGCATTAAACGCTCAAACCCTGACCTCATTTGGCCAGGAGCTCTTGTGTTGGTCTGCAATGTCGGCAACACTCTGCCATGCCCAGTAGATGCCTACCTGGTGTGTTAACAATCTGGCAACAACATGGCTATTTTTATACAACACATTACAGTATACATTTCAAATTATGGCCCTTTGTGTACTGATGTAATAGCAACTAAATGAAAGGGGAATAATTTCAACATTTATGACATATAATATTTTACAATAATTATTTTATTTCTTAGCGTCATCGCTTGACGTTTCTTCATCCTAACGAGAAAAAGTCGGTAGTATGAATACATTAATCAAGATATGATTCTAAGATTACACTACATAAATATATAAACACACAATTCGTGTATTCAACTTTGTTGATTCCTAAAGATTTTAGAATCGTCATAGCTTTTTAAACTTTTATTTGTCGTCTGCTAATTTTGCTCTAAATTTCTAACTAATCCGGAAGTACACACGAACACTAAACAGTTGATGTTACAACTTGTAGAACACAATTGTTCCGGTTTGATGTAGTTACGGAAAGTACAATGTTCTAACAGTTCATGTGTTGGATGTTTCATTGTAAAAATCTTCTGGATTTCGCTCGACTGCAGTGGTGTAGCTGTCAATGTTTAGGTCACACTTTCACACACGGATTTAAAATATCTCTGGAAAGTTCCACACGGAGATGCCACTGTCACATTGGATAGTTCGCTTACGGTAAGTTTTGAGCGAATGTGGCATTGTTCTTGTTACGCAATATATACAATTAATAAAGTTCACTTTCTACCACACACTACACAATTATACAAGACAATCACTACATTAAGTAATAAAATAAGAACATTATATACTTTGGGAGTAAACCCTATCACATTGTAGACATTACACAGCTTTTGTGAATGGAAAAATTATTCACTGATAGATGGCTGTGTTGATCTGAGTGTATTTTACACACTGCACTCAGAGATTGCTTACTGGGTCGGTCGGACAACGGGACAACAGATCGGCAATCGTGTTGGTTCTGCCTGGGATATGTCGAACCTCGAAGCTGTAATCTTGGAGCTTAAGAGACCAGCGCGCTACCATCTGGTTTGAAGGTACACCAGAATTTATAAATCGCAATGGACTGCTGTCAGATTCCACGATGAAATGGTGTCCTAGAAGGAATCTGGACAATTTTGTAATACCCACCACTAAAGCTAGGGCTTCCAACTGAGGTATTGACCAAGCCCGTTCTCTGGGTTTCAGTTTCCTGGATACGAAGTACACGGGGTGAAGGATGTTATTGTGCTCTTGCAACAAGACTGCCCCAATCGCCACGGAGCTCGCATCTGTACGCAATCTGAAAGGTAAATGGAGATTGGGCAATTTCAGGATGGGATTGTGTAAGCTATTATCAGAAAAACAAGATAATACTTTACGGAATGCAAATTTTAGGCATTCATTGCTTACAATTTTCTCCGGTTTATCTTTTGTTAGTAAGTTAGTAAATACTTCGGTTAGTTCGGAAAAATCAGGAATGAACTGCCGGTAATAATTTATCAGTCCTAACAAACTTCTGACTTGCTTTTTCGTAGTCGGAAGTGAGAGTTTTAGTATCTTGGACACAATGTTATCGTCTATCGTGACAAAGCCATTGGATATTTTGTACCCCAAAAAGGATATTTCATGGTAGGCTATGTCTACTTTTGCAGGCTTTACCGTCAGTCCGTGCTGTCTGATGCGTTCAAATGTCTGTTCTAATGTCTTTATGTGCTCTGTCATCGTCTCTGTGTGAACACAGATGTCGTCAATATAGCAAATTATGTTAGGTATATCTACTAGAAGAAGTCGTGTCATACGTACGAATGTGGCTGGGGCATTGACTAGCCCAAATGGAAGTTTGCACCATTCGTACAGTCCCCAAGGTGTGGCAAATGCTGTCAGATGTCTGCTCTGTTCGTCTACTGCTATTTGCCAGTAACCTTTAGTCATGTCTACCTTCGTAAAGAACCTAGCGTCTGTCAGTTCTGTCAGTAGATCGTCAGAGTTTCCCATCGGCTCAAGATCTAGAAGAGTTATCTTATTGAGCTTTCGATAGTCGATACAGAGTCTTATTGTGTTGTCCTTTTTGCGTACAATTACCATTGGAGATGAGAAGTCTGATTGGGATCGTCTTATGATGTTGTTTTTCTCTAAGTTGATGATCTCCTGATGTAGGTGTTCTTTGTAATGTAATGGAATGGTGTATGGTCTGCATCTTATGGGTGTGTTTGATGTGAGTGTGATGTGATGCTGTACTAGTTCTGTTTGTCCTGGGTTGTTGGAGAAGATGGTGTTGTATTGTTGTATTAGGTGTTTGCAACTGTCTGTTTCTGCTTGAGTTAACTTTGGATTGATCTTAATCTCCTTCAAGCAGTTTGTCGTGTCTAATGCAGGTGTTGGAATTTCGTCACTAGCCTCGTCATCTTCGTGATCTATTATCACTGTACAAGCTCTCGTATCGTCTTGTTCGTTGTTTCTGTTGTAGTATGGTCTTAGCATATTTATGTGAAATATTTTATGTTTGTCTTTTATTTGGATCTCGTAGTCTACAGGTGAAATCTGTCTCGTCACTTTAAAAGGTCCCTGCCAAGAATCAGTCAATAAGTGTCGGTCACTAGGTAATAGAAGAAGAACGTCCTGTCCAGGTGTCAACGTTATTGTTCTGTTTCCTTTGTCAGCATACTGTCTATAAGTAGCACCAGATAATTTTAGTGCATTCTTTGCAATTATACAAGATTTGATGATTCTTTCACGCAATGATGTAACATATACGTATGATGATATGGGTTTAAGTACTGGAGTAGAGTCAGTTAACATTTGGTGATAAATAGTCAATGGGCCACGTGGTTTGGCACCATAGATAAGTTCAAAAGGAGAGAAACCGGTACTAGAATGTGGTACCTCGCGATAAGCAAAAAGAATAGCTGGTAGATATACATCCCAGTTATTAGGGTGTTCTTGCGTGACTTTTGCAAGCATGTGCTTTAAATCGCCGATAAACTTTTCTATAATTCCACTAGAGTGAGGATGGTACGGGGAATTGAAACATTGCTTCACTCCCAACATTTTGGTGAAAGCTTGGGTAGATGCGGCGATAAACTGAGTGCCCCTATCTGATTGGATAGAGTCTGGAAATCCTATCCGAGAGAAAATATGGAAGACAACTTCCATTATATCATTGGCAGTTATGTTCTTTAGCGGAATAAATTCCGGCCAGCGACTACATTGATCAATGACAGTTAGAATATATTTATTCCCTCTAGTTGTTGTATGATTGAGAGGGCCCACTATGTCGACAGATAGTTTTTCAAAAGGTCGACTGGCTAAGTCAGTGACTTGTAACTTTGCCTGTGGGTGTTTACCTTTTTTTTACCAGTTTCTGGCAGGTGTCACAACTTCTGCAATATTCTTTAATGTCATTGCAAAATTTGGGCCAATGAAACTGTGTTAATAATCTTGATCTGGTCTTAGCGTATGCCATATGCCCTGCAAGAGGTATATCATGGGCAAGATGTAAGGCTTGCTTACGATAATTAGTTGGCAAAACAGTTTGCTCTGTGGTGGTGTCACCTCTGGTATAATACCTAGTGAGGACATCATTTTTCACAGCAAAATACCATTTTGCATTCTTGGTTACCTTTGGCTTTTGGCCGATGAGATTAAAATATTTTAACAATGAAGGGTCAGCCTTTTGAGCTGTTACAAACGTTTCCTTCATGGTGTTAGTAGGTAGTGATACTGGGATAAGCATTTGTATAGCCTCAGTTTGATTACTTTCATCTTGCACTCTAGCAGTAGATCTGGTTACTGCGTTCACACATTCAATGATATCAGATGGTGATGAAACAATGTTATCAATGATGTCGTAAGATTTTAGTGCTACATTAGCTACCATACATTCGTTAGGTGGTGTAACATTATCAATGATGACATTGGATGGTGATGTTATGCTATCATCAATACACCGAGATGTTATGTCATGAGGTTTATCATTCACCTCTGGTAAATTTCCAATTATTACATCACACACTGGGTTTATTAATGCAGCGCACTTTACTTTCCCAGTGAGGAAAGGTGTTTCAATATATGCCCATGCTAGTGGGTATTTCTCAATATTGCCTGAGAATGTTCCGCATGTTACGTGCCTGCCTGTATAGTCTGTAGGCATTATGAACGTTCTCTTCAGACCAATAAGTGAGCTGCCCGTGTCTCGAAGGACTGTAGCAGACTTGCCATTCACGTATCCGTGATGGATGTTTATCCTGCCTTTAGAATCTATTACCAAATTAGCTTCTTCATTGGCAATAGGAATGGAGTGGCCGCATGTTAACACGCCATCTTCATAAAAGGTGTTACAAACAGTACATTTATTTGCGTTAAACATGTCAAAAGCCTGTGCTGAGTTCACAGGATGTTTCTCTGATTGTTCTTCATCTGACGATGAACTGTCAAACAAGGCGGCATTTGCTTTTTTGGTCATTTGCCTACCTTTACAATCATGGCGATAGTGTCCGTACGCCTTACAGAGGAAACATTTACGCAACTTTCTGAAGGATCTACGCTCCTTATCTTGCCTGTTTACCATGTTTTGTAGATAAGTATTATATGCGGGGTTCTTATCGCACATCTCGCTTTGATGGTGAGAGTATTTACAATAATTACAGTGATTATACTTCTCAGATGTAGGTCTATGAGGTTTCTGCCTACTATAGGGTTTGTCATAGTTAGCCGCTGCTACAAAATTTATGTCAGTAGCTTCACTGGCAAAGCAATGTTTGTTGGCTGTGTAATACGCCGAACCACGTCTCTCAATCTCATTCACACTTGTGCATTCATTCTCCTGCAAAAATTTTGAAAATGCTGATGGAATGGATGAAATGACTTTATCTCTAATGATCAGATCTTCTAATCTTTGATAATTTTTGTCAATTTTAGCTGCTGAAGTCCATTTGGTAAATATATCTCGGACTAAGCAGAGGTAATCAGAGAACGTTTGAGTCGGTTTTGGGCTCAACTTACTGAATTGTTCTCTGTAACCTGCCTCATCTAACATAAAATGTGCCATAATCTTTGCTTTCAGATAATGGTAATCTTTTCTGAGGTCTTTGGGAATGGTCCCAATGACTTTAAGAGGCTCCCCTGATAAACTCGTCATATAAACAATATTCCATTCAGACAGTGGAACCTGGTAATGTTCCATTAAAGTTTCAAAATTTTGGGTAAAGGCTGCGATGCAGTCACCCGAGGTATAATTACGTACAATACCTTGATATTTCTTGTACTGATTTTCTTTCTCCAGTCTCTCAGATTTCTTATACTCTTTGTTAATGGCAGTCTCAGTATCAAGTTGTTTTATTTTTAACTGTAACTCCAGTTCTTCTCTCTTACTCTGAGCTGCTATTTCTGCTTTCTTGAGTTCACTATCTATCTCAGCTTGCTTTGTCTTTGCAGCCAGTTCTAATTCGGCTTGCTTTGTCTTTGCAGCCAGTTCTAATTCGGTTTGTTTTGCTGCAGCTTCTGCCTGCTTTAAGGCTGTTTCTGCCTCTACTTGCTTTGCAGTTCTTTCAGCCTCTGCCTGCTTTAAGGCTCTTTCAGCTGCTCTTTCATCGCGTTCATTAGCTTTCTCCTGTACTAGTAGGTATTCAGAGTATTTATTCTCACTCCATTTCGTTAACTCATCACCTGTTAACTTCAATTTTAACCCCATATCGATGAAATCATTTAATGAAGACATGATGGACAATGTCAATGAAATACCAGCCACACAAATAGTTATAAGTGGTTAGTACAATAAACAATTTACAATTTGTGTTCTATTGACAATACGTGCCCCAAATTTGCATCCAAAAGTATATGAAAAGAAAAATATACTCAAGTGCCCTGGATGCGGTGAAGAACGGTTGGAAATCGGGCTAGGAACTGTAGGGTCGCTACTTCGAAACACAAATGACCTCTACGCGCACGGTTTCAGATGATACGGAAAACCTGCTTTGTTTTTGGAGGAAATAAATTAGCCTCCCCACCTGAGGTGCCTTCACGAGACATGCGTGCGTCCTTGCCTGACCGCTGGCCGTCTCGTCAGCCAGCAACCTTGCAGGCAGGTGACTACTACTCGCCTGGCGGCGTAACGAAGTTCCGTCATCCCTGCTGGGGACTAAGTCACCTGGCGGGCGTAACGATGTTACTGCATCACTGCACTTCGGTAGACTCTGACAGGTATGTACCTATAAAAGTGTCCATACATTGAATATCCCAACAATCATCCCATTTTACAAATTAAACTACGAAACAGGAATATATGGCGTTTGCTTGAGCGTTCACATGGGGAAGGGGGGGAGAGAGAGAGAGAGAGAGAGAGAGAGAGAGAGAGAGAGAGAGAGAGAGAGAGAGAGAGCCTAAGGAATGTATGAAGTTAGGTGCTGTATATTTAGGATGTTTAGCCTTTTACAGCTTAGCCTTTTTTTAGCCTTTTACAGGCCGGACAAAAATTCTTTAAAGTTTATTTGAACTAATGGTTTCTTGCTTTAAAAATAATAGGACCTTCCGTATATATTTTCGAGATCAAATAGAAAAAATGCGTTATAAAATTATCAAATACCTAAGATAGAGCCATTACATTTACATAAACTTAAAAGATCGCTTCAAATTATTACACAATTTTTCTGCCGCCTTTTACTCTCGTTTATTTCTATGTAAATTGAAATCAAAATATAAGTGGATACTTAGTTATTTTAATCATATTATACATGTATGCTGTTATTAGTAATGTCCCTTGAAATAACTATTATGTTATACTGGGTGGCGGGCTAGGGGTGTTCCCTATCAAAGGAAAGGAAAGGTACCTCCTTCCCTCCGCTATCCTACTGCACACCCTTTAGGCAAGATGGAGTACCCGTATAGACCCCCTTATCAGGGTTACGTTAAGCCATGTAGCAGGTGGTGGATGAAGTTGAAGAGCACCCAACAGATAGTTGTAGGTTATGGTCTCAAACTTCACGACGGTAGCTAGAGGATATCCTGTTTCTGTGAGACAATGGCTACGGTCACACACCAGTATGGTCACCGCTAAGAAGGAAAGCAATGGCTACGGTCATAGACCAGTATGGTCACTGCTAAGAAGGAAAGCAATGGCTACGGTCATAGACCAGTATGGTCACTGCTAAGAAGGAAAGCAATGGCTACGGTCATAGACCAGTATGGTCACTGCTAAGAAGGAAAGCAATGGCTACGGTCATAGACCAGTATGGTCACTGCTAAGAAGGAAAGCAATGGCTACGGTCATAGACCAGTATGGTCACTGCTAAGAAGGAAAGCAATGGCTACGGTCATAGACCAGTATGGTCACTGCTAAGAAGGAAAGCAATGGCTACGGTCATAGACCAGTATGGTCACTGCTAAGAAGGAAAGCAATGGCTACGGTCATAGACCAGTATGGTCACTGCTAAGAAGGAAAGCAATGGCTACGGTCATAGACCAGTATGGTCACTGCTAAGAAGGAAAGCAATGGCAAACTACCTTCTTCAAAAATGCCAAGAATAGCATGTATTGCAGTCTCATAGAAAGTCCCCAGATCTGTTTTCCCTGTACCGTGACAATATTTTGAGAAATGCAGAAGATATGAAAGGAATCCCCATTGGAGTACGAAACATCAATAACATTAGATGTGCAGATGATAAAGTATTGACTGAAGACAATGAGCAGGATCTGCACCATTTAGTATATGCGGTTGTTGCACACAGTGAACAACTGGGTTTATAATTAAATTGTAAGAAGACGCAGATTGTGGTTGTCATTCCATCCATCCATCATGTACCATGCCGATAAGCGTCGGCGGTCATGTTTTGCCATCTCACTCTATCACTAGAGTCGTGGATCAGCTCTGTGTTCCTGTCTCGAACATGCCACGTGGCCAAGCCATCCAGGTATTTACTTCTATGCCTTCCCCTTGGTCTCTTCCCTTCGATCTTGCCAGTTGTCACCAGTTCTCTGATTCATTTCTTCTCACAACATATCCAAAACATTTTGACCGTCTACGTCAATGACTAATCAGTTTACGATCTTTATTTGTTTCTTGAAATATTTGTTCTTTGGTTTTCCTTTAGGAAGAAGGAAATACCACAATGTAATACACAAATTCCGGTCTCCCTGGCGAAGAGGTTAACGACTTTCTCCGTAATTCCGTATACTCACGTGGGAAACGCAGCTGCGCGAGATTAGGTAGCGGATCGCGTCGTGTTGGTTACTTACGGGGGTATGTGAGCCGGTCGCTCAGAAATCAATGGCAAAATACTGTACGTAATCTTGCCAAGACATCAACAGCAGCTTAAAAATGCTGGTGTCGACTGCAATGTCCTGTAACGGATATTCGAAAAAAATATACAAGTACATGGGAATATTATTAATCAAGTACATTGTTACAATTATCTCGGAGCAGTCATAACATATAATGGGAAAATGTCTTGACGAGATTAGAACAAGAAACAACATAGCGAAGGTAGCCTTTTGCAAGATGGAAAGGGGCTGAGTGTTCTCGAGGTATGGTGTCCGCGTCGAGTGCTGGAAGTCCCGGGTTTAAGTCCCGGTGAGGGCCGGGATTTGTTCACGTGAATTTTTAGAAAAAAAATGTCACCTAGTCTCTGGGTAGTGAGATCGGACACCGTGTGTATTGTTGCCCAGGTAAAATATCCCTTTGCTGTTGAAAATCGAAAAAGAGTAGCCTAACAGCGCTGCCCGGGCAAAATTTCGAGTTAAAGATTTGCCCAAGGTATTTCAGGATCCTCGCCGGTGCTACGGAGTTCGTACACTGAACTGAGATTCTCTGGACTCAGGTTTGAGTTAGGGGTAGAACGGAGCACTTATGGGTTACACCCGTGTGCCGTGATGTTGATCTGTTGACTAAACTCAATGCCATGGACCGATATGAGGTAGACAGCGGTAAAGTAATAGAGTAAGAACATGTTTACCATAGAATAGGAATTGTCATAGTGAGAACAGTTCTCGCGATCACTGTGAACGAATACGCACGACTAAGTCGAGGGAAGTCGGTGAGCAACGGATGATGATGATGAAGAACAAAGAAATGCCATTCAGAAAAGATCGCTGATAAGGCCTATTTTGGCTCGAAATGTTCTTTGACAATGTGGACAAAGAATGCTTGCAGTTTCTGGAGGAAAATTTTCTTCAGTGGTTTTTCTATTATGTCCTTTCTTCACAGCTCTTGCAGTTCTGGTTGCCTCACAAGTGACTGCACCCTTGCGTAATGATGCACGCCACGAATTTCGGTCTCTGGCTGCAGTCTCCCAGGTGTCATGATGAATTCCAAAAGCATTCAGTGAGATTTTCAGTATCTCTAAAGCGTTTCCTCTGGCCGCCTTGGGAGCGTTTACCACAATGCAACTCGTCGTAAAATATTCGTTTAGGGAGCCTGTGATCTGGCATGCGAGTCAAGTGACCAGCGCAGCTAATCTGATTCTTCATTAGTAGAGTGTGGATACTGGGCATGGTTATGTAGCGTTTGTGTCTGTGATGTCAGCTGGGGGATCGGTCGGCGGCTATCCTTTGTGCTCATCTGTTTTTGTGGTTTTCTTTGTTTGTGTAGGCTCCTGGCTCGTCTGGCTTGACTGGCTGCAGTCCTTATAAGGAATTTTCCTTATCCCAGTCCATGCTTCGTAAGCTGGGGGATCGGTCGGCGGCTGTCCTTTGTGTATGTTTCCTCTTGTGGTTTTCTTTGTAGGCGCAGGCTCCTGGCTTGACTGGTTGCAGTCCTTAAAAGGACTTTTTATTTGGTATTTTTGTCTTCTCCATTGTGAAGTAACTGTAGAAGCTTTCCTTTGTGCTCGTCTCCTCTTGTGGTTTTCTTTATTGGTGCAGGCTCCTGTCTCGTCTGGCTTGACTGGCTGCAGTCCTTATAAGGACTTTTTATTAGGTCTTTTAGTCTCCTTCGTTGTGTATTTTCTGTAGGAGATTTTCGACCTTTCTATTTTCCTTCTTGTACTTTTTTTCATCTTCGAGTTTTAGCTTCGGCAATTCGCTTTTTTCCTCCGCGGTCAGCCATGGCTTTCTCTCTCCGTCTTCTATATAGTACGACTAGTCGGTATCCTGTTCCAAGATTACAGTTGGGTAATCTACCGGTCTCCTGAGTTTTTTTTTGGTTTCTTATTTTCTCATTCAATCCAGCACCTTTTGAATTCCTGGTATCTGAGTTTCTCCTTCCTTGCCGACTCTCGTAGATCCTCCAAGGTAAGCCTCCGGTGCCACTCCGTGTCGTCCTCAGGGTGCTCGTCTTGGTTTACTTCAGATGTCTGGCGGGATAGTGTCGTGGCTGGGTTGCTGGCTGTGTCTAGCGGTTCCGGTTCGTCCTCTTGTTGGATGTCATCTTGCGGTTTCTCTGTGTGCTTTTCTGTTTCTTGTGCTGATTTGTTTTGGGTTGGCTCCCTTTCGGTTGTTAGAATTTCTCTTACCGCTTTGATGTCTCGCAGAATCTCTTCATTTATCTTTGTCATCTGCCTCATATTCTCCACCTCTTGTTTGATGTCCCGCTGGATCTCCTTTATTTCGGCAAGAAGTTTCCCATTGTCGCTGGTTGGTGCCGATGTTTGCAGTAGCTTGACTTGCTTGATTAGCTCCTCAATCTGGCTTTGCAGTTGCTCTTTCTCGGCTGGTGAGATGCATGTTGCTGTCTCGCACCTCCGCATTGCTTCGTTGTATGGTGTCTTTGTGGTGATGGCGATCTTTAAGACGTCTCTGTGTCTTTGTGTAACGAGTTCGCCTTGGGTAGTGAGAGTGAACCACCCCCTAGGTGTCTCTACCACTCCCGTGTATTCTAGCCCCAGGGGTTGGACAGGCCGATACACAATTTTTCCCTGTGGTTGATCTCAAATTATTTATATAAGTCTACAAGCCCCTCCAGATTCTAGACCCCCACTAACTACCTACTCCTGTGGAACAATGAACACTTAGGCATCGTCCGAGACCACATTCAATAAGTATACAAAGAGCAAGTCAACATATATCAACTTTATTCTACCCCTGAGAATATAGAACTGAAATGAATATCCTGAGAGAAAAATCTATTTACATAAATAGTAGATAGGGTAGAGACAGAATCAGAGATCTAGTAGTCATCATTAAGTTGAGAAGTAGAGTGGATGCAGATGTCCCGTCCAGTCGGTCCGCCACTCACCCGGCCTCCTTCCAGTGAGATGACTTGGACCTTGGTGACCACTCCGTCTTCCAAGCGTGGATCAACAACAATAGAGTTACTGCTGGACCTTACTCGACTGGACCAATTGCATCTTCCTCATACAGTACTAAGTCACTGCGAATAAAGTACTGCACAGGTATCTGTAATCACTAGCTGGACTACAATCCTCCTGGATTTACCTCCAACTAATCTACTTAATGAATGTCAATAACCTATGACCAATCTAATGGTCGATCTGTAGCACATTACTCATAAGTGATGAATCTGTCACTGACCAGTTTAACGGTCTCACACTTCAAACACAGTAGCACTGAGTTTTGTCTATGTTCATGACCAATTCAATGGTCCCTAACTGATAGCACAGTAACACTAGGTTTCGATTCAGTTCTTTGACCAATTCAATGGTCCCATACTGATAACACAGTTCACTGCTCGGCGCATCAGATAATGTAACATAGTTCAAAGTTTGCACACTGTTTCAATATAATAGTAGAATCGGATACATATTTCTTTTAGAGACAATATTCAGGTTGAACTAGATTCCCTAGTCCCTTGACACCTTGTCACTTTCTTTGGGTCTCTTATACGGAAGCTGGTGTAGGTCGCATCATGACCTTCCACTAAAACTGTCGTAGGAACCTCCTAAGTGTAGGAATAAACATTTGTCCGCGTTTAGGCAGAACCACCGCATTTGTATACGGTCAGGTGTCTCCTGTCATAGAGCATGATTGCTCAATTTACTGAAAGCTCCTTCTGAAATACTATATCTTCACAAGTATAAACTCAACAACAAACCATCGTGTCCCACACGTGCACCGTCAGGGCACTTGAATCTCTGGATGCACCTTCATACATAATGGGTCACCCAGGCATATGGTGTGGTTAAGTCAGGCGAGGTAAGTATATGGTTCAACCCTTCGCTGTAGCATACGAAGTGGTTTCCGGCCAACAACAAATCTAGTTGACTGGTTCCTCAACAGGCAACTTCTGAAAAGGGAGGGCGACAGGTGAGAGTACTCTGGCCCAAACATTGGTCCACATACATCCTATCAATAGCTACTCAACTCTCAGTCATGCTACTTAGTTATACAAATAACTAAAGCATTATCTCTATATGGAGAGTAGCAAAGCATTGGTCGTGGATGTCAGCTGGCCTCAAGAGAACAGCCCGTCAAACAACGTAAGAATCAGAATGACGAGTCTGATCATAGGTCTCACCTATCCCTAATCATCTACCAGTTGTCGCTAACGTCACTATTGAAAGTAAGCTGCTATCTTAGTTCTGAAATTAATTGAACTAAACCCTAAGGTAAAGAGTCCCTGGACTCGCTCCTTATATTAATAATGTTCAATAAGAAACATAAGTCTGATCAATATACCATCCCTCGGGATATAGGGATAATACATGATCATATCCGTATATACACCTTCCGGATTGCTTGTGGGACTACCTGCCCACACTGTAGCAACCTCTTCTTATCAGACTCTTACTTAGAGTCAAGAAGCCATTCTTGAGAAAACATGTTCCCCTCATGTTCCAAGGGTAATGTTCCAGCTCAGCCCTTCCCAAGTGGATGAGCCTTGGTTGGACCGAACTTCATTTGTGGCCTGGTCTGCCACAACATACTTTCGTAACTTGCTTGCAATTCCCCATATCCCATATGTCCCCGGTGTCTCATACGACCTCCTTGCATCCTTCCAAACTGCTAACACATCAGCAGTCATTCACCCTAGTGCTAGCATGAAAGAATCAGGAAAGCAAAGACACGAATTCAGAACACAAGTCTATCGCGATTACCCGCATTGTTCTCACGCGTCGACCTATTTGGCGTTCGGTATTCCTCCCAGAAGTTTCACATACCATGACCTAATATATGCATACACAATGTCATAGCATATATATATATATATATAAATCATCAATGAAGCCTTACCTTCACACCGAAATCCCGTGTTCCACACACAATGAATTCACTATTAATTTACACCACAATAGTTTCATCATTCCTAGTGGCACAGAACTAAGTTCTCTCCTTACGTTGTCACTAAGCACACTCCTGTTTGAATCTCCACCTACCCACTTACCTTGGTGTCTAACAGTTGTTGTCTTCACTGACTGTCATAAATCTAGATCTCAATCAGGCATATTAACTAAATCCTATTCTAACACAACAACCTAATAGATGCAACCATTTGCAATACTTGATACATACAAGTTACGTTTCAATCGCAAACATAACACGACTGCATTACCAACAGGTGATTCGCGAACACACGGTTGTAAACAAACACACGGCGTAGCCTACAACAGGCGTTATCGATCCGTTAGCTCATGAATAATGCAGCGGCATCCGCATACTAATGAGGTTAGCACAGTTGCGTTTTCTAGAACAATTACAGAGTTAATTAATTAAAACAAATCCGTACCTGAATTCATGAACCAGACTCCAGCCAGCTTCAGAACTGTTTAAGGGCACATCAGCCTCCTTAAGCCAACAGTCAGCCGATATATGGTGGTTATCAGACGCAAACACAATGGCTCAAACCGGCCAGCGTCTTCTCTCTTCAGAATGTACGAAGTGAATGAACACTCTAGCCTCATTTCTCCCCTCGTGCCAATTCCTGCGCATGAGAAGTGAGTGCTTCTTGGGGAAAAACACTTTCACGGGAAACATTCATTTCCCCCTAGGATTTCTAGATCTCTCTGCACGAGAATTTAGTGCAGCACCCGGCAACCCCGGTTCATTCAAACACCGGTTATTCGAGATGATTCTAGATGGAAAATACCTAGAGGCTTTCCTCGGTCTATTTATAGCTGGGAAAGTCCCTAATGACACGCCAAATAGTGCGGTAACCAAACGACCCTAGACAGATGACAGCCGTTTTGTCACATAGGCCCCCACTTTCAGAGGATCGACCCCGTCGTTCCACTTCTACGCAGAAGCTGTCTATGTCGTTCTATCGTCTTTCTTAGAGACCGGATGGCGGGTGAGGAAGTCTAACCCGTCAATATTGTATAGGATACTTTTACCACATTAGGTGGGGAGACAAGCTACTCAGTATCACGGGTAATCAACGCCTACTCCGCTACTGCGATTGGGCATCTCGCAGTGTCTTGCGGACCAGAGCTCCCGTCTCGACCTGATTTAACGATCGTTCCTGCCAGAGTTTACTGGACTTCTGCAACTCCAGCTTCCCCTTTCGAGGACCCAGCTGGACTGCAGTCGGTCGGGTTGAGGAACCAGGGGTCTGTGTCCGTTCCGACACAACCCACCTCTTCCGACCACGGTTCTCAGTGTAGCTAGCACTGTGGGTGTTCCTTTGGCCGGTCATGTTCCCCCGAGCACCGGGCTGAACCGAAGAAGGTACCTGCACATACATATAGGACTTCCTATGGTGTGACAGGCTTTCCGCTACCTGACCTGAACCCCGAACCGTTCTTTCAGCGAATGTCAGCGCCCTTGGGCTGGTAGACTTATCATCGGGCTTCCCCTCATAGCACATGAGGAGACTGGAATGGAAAGTAGAAGACTTTCCCAGAATCCCCACTCCATAGTGCTTGTGGAGCCCCACTTTATCCACTAGGAATGGGCCCTGCCACCCGATTTCGAATTCGTTCCCCTCGATTGGGAGGAGTACCAGAACTCGGTCTCCAACCGCGAAGGATATCTTCGTCTTCGTCCGTTTCTTAGGTGTGCATTTACGGCACTCCGGACAAGACCTAATATACCTGCGCACGTCGCCTGTCTTTCCCGGCCACCAATAGTACCGGGATAGACATTTACTGGTTGTCCCTACAGTCAGATGTCCGGTTGGGGACCTGACATGTACCGTTCGCAGCAGATTAGCTCTAAAGCTTTCAGGAACAAACTTACGTTCCCTCTGCCTTTTCTCTGTTCCAGTCTGAATTAACGGTGACTGGTTATCAGAGTTGAACTGACCCTGAGTTAACGGGTTCACATCGTTGGACAACCATTCCGAACAAGGACACTCTTTCGCATCCTTGCTCCGAGCAGTACTCATCACCTCCGGGTGAGTTTTCCGGAGACTTACCTTTTCTAGTCCCTCTTCCTCTGTATATCCGACCTGCCTAGACTTATGGATGCTAGGGTGTTCTGGTTCACCCAGAAACACGTACTTCCGGCCGAGAATTAAGGGATAGAGAGGATCAGGTACTACTGCCGCCTGAATGAGTCCAGTAACGTACTTGCTCCGAATCTCCACATTGGCAATCGGGCAACGTAGCGCTACAGCACTCCTACTGGCTGGCTGTATCTCCGTTATATCCCCGGTGAGTTGCTCTGGACCTGTCAGGTGGGATGCAATTACAGCTGAAAATTGCAATCCAGCGTCGTAGAGGCACATCACCTGTTGCCCGTTCACTTCTACACTTTTCACCACTGGAGGTTGCTCTGGTTCACGATTCCCATCAACCGACTTCACTTTCCTGCAGGGTCTATCCCGTACCTCTGCAAGACAAGCAAAGTGAAAGTCCTTGGGCTTACTCTTACACTCACTCGTATTGTGAGTGCTGGACTTGCAGAATTTGCACCATCGTTCACTCCACTTCCTCTTTGGAGAACTAGGTGGGCTATTCTTACCTTGGTTGACGTTAGAGATCTTCTCTAAAGAGTTTACCTGTTTACTTGGTTCATCAGAACCTCTGGTCTTCTTTGTCGTCTTCTTGGACTTACCTTGATCCTTATCTTTCGATCTCGGATCTGTTGGACTGGTGTCCCCAGTCTCGCCATAGACTTCAACGTATCTTTCGGCTAACTTCGTGACTATATCTAATCTCTCAGCCCCATTCTCACCTAAGAAGTTTCGCAAGGGTTTAGACATTTGCATTCGCATCTGATCTACAACCATCAACTCACGCAAACTTTCATACTCCTCTGTAAATCCGACCAAGGCCATCCACTTAAGAAGGTATGAGTTCAATCTCTCACTGTATGCTGAAAACAGTTCACCAGGTTCCCGCTTTGAAGTTCTAAACTTCCGTCGGTATGAGTGAGCGGTGATCTCGAACCTCTTCAAGAGAGCCGCTTTCAATGCCGGGTAATCATTCTGTAAACCCGGTGGCAAGCATGCATACACTTCATAACCTTCGGCACGGAGTCCCTGGGAGAGTTTCAAACACCATTTCTGTTTGTCTAGCCCCATTGCAATAGACATGGCTTCATACTTCTCTAAGTATTGGTCTATCCGTTCCTTCTCGGGTTCGAACGGCTGTAAAGGCCGTTTCATAGCCTGGTAATCACGTCTACTGGTTGACTCTGAGCCAGGAGGTACACCTCCTCCCATAGCTCCATCAGTTACACCTGTAGCAGGCACTTGTGCCTCAAGTAGCTTCATTCGATACTCATGGTCACGTCTTTCCCTCTCGGCTTCCAACTCAAGCCGTTTCATTTCGCTATCAGCCGCTATCCTCTTTTCCTCAAGAGCCACTTTACTGGCTTCCAGTTCTATTTCTGCTCTCCTCCTCTCTCTTTCCTCTTGGCGAACATTTCTTTACACCTCTTGGACATAGGATTTCAAAGCATCTCCTTCAAGACCAGACTTACGTCCAGTTTCCTGAACTTTGTCTAAGTCTATCTCTTGGGTAGACATGTTGACTTAGAGATGTGGTTACTCGAGTGTGGGTGGGTGAAGCAATACAATCAATCACTAACTAATAGTATTAACTAAACACCACAACACAAATGTCCGTCAGACAGTTATGAGATAGGTAGAAGTAGTAGAATCTTAGGTAGACTGAAGTAGAGGATAAAGACTATGTCCCTATCCCTATGTGAAAGGTCTACAACACACAGAGAGCTAGGAATAATCCCGGACGAGCCCCCACTCTGTATGGAGTGTAACGAGTTCGTCTTGGGTAGTGAGAGTGAACCACCCTCTAGGTGTCTCTACCACTCCCGTGTATTCTAGCCCCAGGGGTTGGACAGGCCGATACACAATTTTTCCCTGTGGTTGATCTCAAATTAGTTATATAAGTCTACAAGCCCCTCCAGATTCTAGACCCCCACTAACTACCTACTCCTGTGGAACAATGAACACTTAGGCATCGTCCGAGACCACATTCAATAAGTATACAAAGAGCAAGTCAACATATATCAACTTTATTCTACCCCTGAGAATATAGAACTGAAATGAATATCCTGAGAGAAAAATCTATTTACATAAATAGTAGATAGGGTAGAGACAGAATCAGAGATCTAGTAGTCATCATTAAGTTGAGAAGTAGAGTGGATGCAGATGTCCCGTCCAGTCGGTCCGCCACTCACCCGGCCTCCTTCCAGTGAGATGACTTGGACCTTGGTGACCACTCCGTCTCCCAAGCGTGGATCAACAACAATAGAGTTACTGCTGGACCTTACTCGACTGGACCAATTGCATCTTCCTCATACAGTACTAAGTCACTGCGAATAAAGTACTGTACAGGTATCTGTAATCACTAGCTGGACTACAATCCTCCTGGATTTACCTCCAACTAATCTACTTAATGAATGTCAATAACCTATGACCAATCTAATGGTCGATCTGTAGCACATTACCCATGAGTGATGAATCTGTCACTGACCAGTTTAACGGTCTCACACTTCAAACACAGTAGCACTGAGTTTTGTCTATGTTCATGACCAATTCAATGGTCCCTAACTGATAGCACAGTAACACTAGGTTTCGATTCAGTTCTTTGACCAATTCAATGGTCCCATACTGATAACACAGTTCACTGCTCGGCGCATCAGATAATGTAACATAGTTCAAAGTTTGCACACTGTTTCAATATAATAGTAGAATCGGATACATATTTCTTTTGGAGACAATAGATTCCCTAGTCCCTTGACACCTTGTCACTTTCTTTGGGTCTCTTATACGGAAGCTGGTGTAGGTCGCATCATGACCTTCCACTAAAACTGTCGTAGGAACCTCATAAGTATAGGAATAAACATTTGTCCGCGTTTAGGCAGAACCACCGCATTTGTATACGGTCAGGTGTCTCCTGTCATAGAGCATGATTGCTCAATTTACTGAAAGCTCCTTCTGAAATACTATATCTTCACAAGTATAAACTCAACAACAAACCATCGTGTCCCACACGTGCACCGTCAGGGCACTTGAATCTCTGGATGCACCTTCATACATAATGGGTCACCCAGGCATATGGTGTGGTTAAGTCAGGCGAGGTAAGTATATGGTTCAACCCTTCGCTGTAGCATACGAAGTGGTTTCCGGCCAACAACAAATCTAGTTGACTGGTTCCTCAACAGGCAACTTCTGAAAAGGGAGGGCGACAGGTGAGAGTACTCTGGCCCAAACATTGGTCCACATACATCCTATCAATAGCTACTCAACTCTCAGTCATGCTACTTAGTTATACAAATAACTAAAGCATTATCTCTATATGGAGAGTAGCAAAGCATTGGTCGTGGATGTCAGCTGGCCTCAAGAGAACAGCCCGTCAAACAACGTAAGAATCAGAATGACGAGTCTGATCATAGGTCTCACCTATCCCTAATCATCTACCAGTTGTCGCTAACGTCACTATTGAAAGTAAGCTGCTATCTTAGTTCTGAAATTAATTGAACTAAACCCTAAGGTAAAGAGTCCCTGGACTCGCTCCTTATATTAATAATGTTCAATAAGAAACATAAGACTGATCAATATACCATCCCTCGGGATATAGGGATAATACATGATCATATCCGTATATACACCTTCCGGATTGCTTGTGGGACTACCTGCCCACACTGTAGCAACCTCTTCTTATCAGACTCTTACTTAGAGTCAAGAAGCCATTCTTGAGAAAACATGTTCCCCTCATGTTCCAAGGGTAATGTTCCAGCTCAGCCCTTCCCAAGTGGATGAGCCTTGGTTGGACCGAACTTCATTTGTGGCCTGGTCTGCCACAACATACTTTCGTAACTTGCTTGCAATTCCCCATATCCCATATGTCCCCGGTGTCTCATACGACCTCCTTGCATCCTTCCAAACTGCTAACACATCAGCAGTCATTCACCCTAGTGCTAGCATGAAATAATCAGGAAAGCAAAGACACGAATTCAGAACACAAGTCTATCGCGATTACCCGCATTGTTCTCACGCGTCGACCTATTTGGCGTTCGGTATTCCTCCCAGAAGTTTCACATACCATGACCTAATATATGCATACACAATGTCACAGCATATATATATATATATATAAATCATCAATGAAGCCTTACCTTCACACCGAAATCCCGTGTTACACACACAATGAATTCACTATTAATTTACACCACAATAGTTTCATCATTCCTAGTGGCACAGAACTAAGTTCTCTCCTTACGTTGTCACTAAGCACACTTCTGTTTGAATCTCCACCTACCCACTTACCTTGGTGTCTAACAGTTGTTGTCTTCACTGACTGTCATAAATCTAGATCTCAATCAGGCATATTAACTAAATCCTATTCTAACACAACAACCTAATAGATGCAACAATTTGCAATACTTGATACATACAAGTTACGTTTCAATCGCAAACATAACACGACTGCATTACCAACAGGTGATTCGCGAACACACGGTTCTAAACAAACACACGGCGTAGCCTACAACAGGCGTTATCGATCCGTTAGCTCATGAATAATGCAGCGGCATCCGCATACTAATGAGGTTAGCACAGTTGCGTTTTCTAGAACAATTACAGAGTTAATTAATTAAAACAAATCCGTACCTGAATTCATGAACCAGACTCCAGCCAGCTTCAGAACTGTTTAAGGGCACATCAGCCTCCTTAAGCCAACAGTCAGCCTATATATGGTGGTTATCAGACGCAAACAAAATGGCTCAAACCGGCCAGCGTCTTTTCTCTTCAGAATGTACGAAGTGAATGAACACTCTAGCCGCATATCTCCCCTCGTGCCAATTCCTGCGCATGAGAAGTGAGTGCTTCTTGGGGAAAAACACTTTTACGGGAAACATTCATTTCCCCCTAGGATTTCTAGATCTCTCTGCACGAGAATTTAGTGCAGCACCCGGCAACCCCGGTTCATTCAAACACCGGTTATTCGAGATGATTCTAGATGGAAAATACCTAGCGGCTTTCCTCAGTCTATTTATAGCTGGGAAAGTCCCTAATGACACGCCAAATAGTGCGGTAACCAAACGACCCTAGACAGATGACAGCCGTTTTGTCACACTTTGCAGGTACAAACAGTCCAGGTATCTTGCTCCATGCTTGCCCAGGCAGTTGGCGCACTTTCTTTTGTTGTTGGCTGCTCGGAAGTCCGTGTCCAGCTTGGCCAGCGGGCACTCCTTGAAGAAGTGATGATCGGCGCAGTATCGGCAGATTTCCGTCTTACTGCGACACGTAGCTCTGCTGTGGCCGGCCTTCTGACATCTGGAACATTGAGTGATTCTTGGTATGAATCTCTCTTGTTGCTGTATTCTCTTGTTGAATGATACTGTGGTCTGCATTTCGCTGCCCTCCGATGTCACCTGTGCCAATGTTGTAGGTATCTTGGAGTAGGTGAGGAGCCACTCCGCCTTCAAGAATCGGATGTGAAGATTCTCTTCACGTAGCTGCTTCAGGATTTCTTCATCTGTCATCTCCACAGGAATCCGCTTGACAACCCATCGGACTGTTTTTGAGTCGGTGTTTCCGACTCTGGTGTCTTTCTCCTCCTTCTTCTCTGCTGTCTTGGTTCTTGACTGTGTTGGGCTGTCGATCTTCTCCCTCGTGGTAGCTTCAGTAATAGCTGTAGTATCAGGCTCTTTGATGCAGCTAGCCGGTAGGCTCTCTACGTTCTTCTTCTTGTTGTCGACTCCCACGCTGTACATCTTGGCCGCAGCGTGTTTCTTGTTGTTGGATTTTCAACGTGACATTTTCCCGCGTATCAGGCTTCTTGACAGAATAATGCGACTTGACTTTTTAGCGCTCGCAGTGCGAATGAAAACAAAAGCGGCGACGACGACACGATTGTGATTGGCTCATCGAATAAATTTATTTTTTAGAGAATCAACCAGTTTAATATAGACTTGCACACACAAACACAACATCCACACACACACACACACAGTGTGCTGGCAGCACAGAGGTTGACATTTGTAGAAAATGAACAGAAATATAATACACGTGACTAAAATCATTGACATGAATCAACAGGTGGGACCCTGCAGCAGGCACACACACACAGCAGACGCAGGCAGCAACCGCCACGACATGCTGGCAAAGAGATGATCTGTACACAGGTGGGTGACCGGGGGAGGAGCCAGCCCTGGAGACTGCCAATTGTCCACACACTCACACCAGACGCAGGCAGCAACCGCCACGACATGCTGGCAAAGAGATGATCTGTACACAGGTGGGTGACAACTAAATTTTCGAGGTCATACTGTGCGTTTTGATTTCGAATTGATATTCAAAAAGATATTGTGAGTTTTTCTTTGGAATTATTATTACCGAAAACAACAAATTATTGAAATGGATTCAAATATCACTACATTTGTTAGTCGCGCGTCCTGGGCAACAGGTCCCTTCGGGGTCCTGGCTAAAGTTAGTAGGATCGCTGATTCCTCCGAAGTCGGAGAGTATCTGCCTACACTGCGAGGAACCACAAGTCTGCACACCAGTAAGCCAGACATGGGACAATGGATACTCACGCAATCTTCAGTCCGGTATGACATCATACTGATGTTGGACAACAGGATGTCTTCATCCAACATACAGGACTTTACGCTGACTTCACACCCAACAAACGCAAGCAGCAAGCAAGCACTACATTTATGGTTCTAAGGGAGCACTACCAATTTTAGCAACTTCACCAGCCTGGTACTGTAGTTTGCTCTATTACTGAACCTGGGCTGCGGCGAAATCGACACCAGCTTTTATTGTTAAAATTCGGTGAAACTGCGCTAAAGCTGTGAAAATGTAAACAATATAAAATGACACAAAGTAGTGCAGCTTTACATAACAGAATTACGACACATACAGGACGAAAAGAACAAAAAGATGAAAATAAGAAAGCAATGACGAGACAATGAAAATATTAAAAAATTTTCATACTTACCTCAGAATTCCGAGCTTTGTATAACCCCGAATATGACAGATGTCTTCTTTTTATACCCACCCGAGGGAGGGGATGTAGGATGATGAAGGGGTGGTGGGTTTAACGGTTCAGTGAGCACATTGAAAGAAGGGGGGGGGGCAGGAAGGTAGGACGGCAACCTGTGATAGTAGTCTGAGAATGGTATCTGAGCAATCCCAGCGGATGTACTAACAAACAATGAGTGGGTGCCAGTGAATGGGTTGGCCCTGGTGGACGAATAATGAAAAGCAGTGGAGTGTGCACCCAAGTATGATGGTGATACAAACCACAATCACATTATACACTCCTTTATGTTATTGTGAGGCGAGTCCTAAAGTCTGGGTGGACTGATATGTCCTCTGTATGTTTGTGCCAGCAGGGTGTCTATAGTGCATTTAAATTTGTTTGCCTCCCTATGAACATCCATATCTCAGTAACCAACTGAGGGTAAATGATTAGGTTTAGCACATAACCTTATTATTATGTCCACCCAACAAAAATGTTTTTCTGGAGATTATACAGCAGATTTCAATGTTTGTTATATGCCGTATTTAATTTACGGGACAGAGATTAAGTCCGTAATTTTAAATGTATTACACCTTCAGCCAGAAAATCAGCGTTCAATGTTGAATATTCTCCGTGGTTCACGGGATTGGCCTTATGACAAGAACTCCGCGCTGTTTAAACTTGGAGTGTTCAGAGGTGTCGTCAATGTGTCGGTACTTTATTGAATCCTGATTTTTTTTTAAATCTTATCATTTATCGCTAATATTGGAATGTGTGAATATTTTTCAATGGGATTGAATGTGAAATTTTGTACACTTCAAAGCATCGTTATGAAGTTGTACACATATTTTTGTCAAGAAGCCGATCGCAGAAAACTGTTTCATACTATTACACATTCCGTAAAAAGAACAGTGCATGCATTGGGTTTGAGTAAACGGTCATTTCGTCGATGAGTGCAAGAATCTGGAATTAAACCACCACGCAATAACCAAACGGTAGGTAGAAAGGCAATTGTACACAGCTTTGACAAGGATGTCATAATAACGAGCTATTACAAAAGGGCTGGATACCAAAGAAACAGTGACTATAAGAAAACTTAGGGTTGATTTGACTATTGACATTATGCAGAACCCCAGTGGGCAACCCACTGAAAGATCCCACTATTGGACACTTTCCCCACCTCCCAACCAATTCCTAATCTCTCCAAATATCACCCTGCTACACTATTCACACTAGCAGAGCTAATCATCACTTCACTACTCTAGCTAGTTTTACCAAGGCAACTGCTTATATTAATTAGGCTTACATATTCTATCAATACTACCTTAAGCAATACCGCATCATTCCTGGATGGCCTCTACACTTTGCCATAAATACACATGTTATTTAATTTTTAATTAATCTAACACTGTAGAGCTCTCCGAACTTCATAACTGCGGTAACAAAACACGTCAATCCTATTTAATTTCCTTGGCCACACTAATGTACACAAGTCTTGTATCTGTCAAGATCTGGGAGTGTTCCAGTGAAGTCTTTGATATCACGCAGGTGTCCCCCAAGGGCACTAACTATTTCCAGAAATCTTATGTCCCCTTGGTTTAATCAATGCAAAAGTGATTCCACTTGTTGCAACAACCAAAACAAGGTAGCGAGTTCCTGCGTTCTCCCAACAACGGGTTTCAATAACAAGCCGCCAATTCGTTTGATGTCGGAGAATTCTCAATGTCAGACGGGACTGTTTCATCTCCCGAGTTGGGCAATTCTACTCGGATCCGACTTGTTTTTTTTCAGTATTTGTTAAAAACAATTGTGGCCTTGAAAACATGCCGTGAATCAGACTACCTGTATTGTCATCATCTGGTTAATCCACAGTAATTTGATGACATCCCCTCATTTGACAACGTGTTTCTTCTCTCGTTTCCTGTTATGCCACAAAATGTCAGTTCCCACCGCAATATTACTCTTCGGTTGGTAGTCAATGCGTCTATAGTGCATTCACATATGTTTGCCTCAATATAAACATCCATATCTCAGTAACCAACCGAGGGAAAATTATGAGATGTAGTATATAACCTTATCATTATGTCCACCGAACAAAAACATTTTTGTTCTGGAGATTTTACAGCAGATTTCAAACTGTGTTTATATTTGGTATATAATTTAGATGAGATGAAATTCATAATTTTAATCGTATTACAGCATAGCCAGACAATCAGTGCTCAATGTTGAATATTTTCACGGGATTGGCCTTATGCCAACTCACCGCGTTGTTTAAACTAGGACTGTTCAGGGGAGTCTCAAAATGTGGGTTATTTCATGAAACCTGATTAATATGTTTTTTTGTTAAATCTTACCACTTATCCCTAACATTGAAATGTGTGAATATTTTTCAAAGGCATTGAATGCGAAATTGTGTATACACATCAAAGAATTCCTATGAAGTTATACACATATTTTTTGTTAAGAATCTGATCGCAGGAAACTGTTTTATACTATTATAAATTCCGAAAAAAGAACAGTGCATGCATTGGGTTTGAGTAAACGGTCATTTCGTCGATGGGTGCAATAATCTGGAATTAAACCACCAAGCAATAACCAAATGGTAGGTAGAAAGATTATTGTAGACAGCTTTGACAAAGATGTCATAAGGCGAGCTATTATAAAAATGCTTTAAAAAGTCGCTAAAATTTCGATAGGGTCGACTTTATTGCACCGGGTTCTATCCCATATGGCTCGTTCTCTTTCCGCAGCGCGGAAAGCATCGCACAAAGCACGAACTTCCTCATTTTGTGAGGGCTTGCAATTCTTCTGAATATTTGTAGCAAAATATCCCAGTTGGTGTGCACGTGGATTAAGGTCTGCGATCTGCTCAGACCTTAATCTGTGTCGGACGATTCCAGTAGGATGATGACTGCTCTCGGTTGCATAAAATTCAATCCATCCTTTCTCCAATAGTCATCTTCCACTTTCAACACATGGTCCTCACATTTTGTTCCACTAACTTTTTATTAATATTTAATAGCGCGGACTGGGTTATTATCTTGACGTCAGACAATTTGAATTTAATATTGTCAGCTGCCACCTGTCCTTTCATTTTAGCCCACACAAGTTCTATAAGGTTAAAATGAGAATGGTACGGCGAAAGTCTCAAGCACCCATGACGATGCTCTTCTATCAACGATTTGATATTTCTAGCTTTTTTGGCGTCTGTTTTACAAGAGACAACAATTCTAGCTAGAAATACGTTTTTGGAAATGGTATGTTTTCCATTCGGAGCCATATCTTTATTGCCCCCTTTGTGCTCGATGCTGTAGGTATTTTGTCTTCTTGGGCAACAACATTGATATCATGCATTGTCCATAATTGGACATATTTAGGGATGGAGGCACTGTATTCTCGAGCCAATCTCTAAATAAACTACCATTCATCTCATTATGATAATCCCTATTGTCTGTGTGCTTTGATACGAGTCCAGCATTCTGTTCAAAGCCATTATGCGTATTACCAGCATGGGCCATGACCAAAAGCTGTCCTATACTACTGGGCACATATCGCTGTATCTGTCCATCCACTGATTGCCATTCTTTATCACTTGTGTGGTACGCAATGATCCACGTTTCATCCAAAAACACTATGCCATAATTTTCTTTGCCGATTTCCCTAATTTCACGTAGGTATCTGTTTCTCATGGGTCTTAATACGGTTGCTCGCAAAGGATATTTCTACCTCCCTTGTACTTTATAAAAGTGAAGCCTAATATACTTATAATTTTCCACAAATTTGTTTTGGATAGACCTATGTTATTGTTATTTCTAAACCAAACCCTAAGTTTTCTTATAGTCACTGTTTCTTTGGTATCCAGCCCTTTTGTAATAGCTCGTTATTATGACATCCTTGTCAAAGCTGTGTACAATTGCCTTTCTACCTACCGTTTGGTTATTGCGTGGTGGTTTAATTCCAGATTCTTGCACTCATCGACGAAATGACCGTTTACTCAAACCCAATGCATGCACTGTTCTTTTTACGGAATGTGTAATAGTATGAAACAGTTTTCTGCGATCGGCTTCTTGACAAAAATATGTGTACAACTTCATAACGATGCTTTGAAGTGTACAAAATTTCACATTCAATCCCATTGAAAAATATTCACACATTCCAATATTAGCGATAAATGATAAGATTTAAAAAAAAATCAGGATTCAATAAAGTACCGACACATTGACGACACCTCTGAACACTCCAAGTTTAAACAGCGCGGAGTTCTTGTCATAAGGCCAATCCCGTGAACCACGGAGAATATTCAACATTGAACGCTGATTTTCTGGCTGAAGGTGTAATACATTTAAAATTACGGACTTAATCTCTGTCCCGTAAATTAAATACGGCATATAACAAACATTGAAATCTGCTGTATAATCTCCAGAAAAACATTTTTGTTGGGTGGACATAATAATAAGGTTATGTGCTAAACCTAATCATTTACCCTCAGTTGGTTACTGAGATATGGATGTTCATAGGGAGGCAAACAAATTTAAATGCACTATAGACACCCTGCTGGCACAAACATACAGAGGACAAAATGTTATCAGTGTAATAGACGTCAATTATATACTATCAGATTTGGACATTATAGGGCGCGGGAAGTGGGGTGGGGGGGGGGGGTGGGGGGGGGGAGGAATCAAAACACAATTAAGAAGAAGTGACAGGAATGGAATGCACAAACTGGATATACTGCAGGATACCAAATATAACACACAATTTAACAGACGCTTTCAGACACAGACACCCTAATATCATTGCAACAACACACAAACATATGGCATACAACAAACTAGCCAGACTAGACATATTATGCACACCTGCAACACACCAAATAATACACACAAAAAACCCACAAGAAACATTACAATACACAGATCACAAAGCAGTACTAGCATATATCACTACAGACACTACAAATGCACGGCCCTCAAAGCGATCACCCCATTGGCAATTCAACAACACACTACTCCAAAACACAGATTGTGTACAACACATGACGCACCTCATTTTTTCACACACTAATAGTACACTCTCCGACAACATAACACAATTTGGGATCTACTAAAGAATACAATACGTAATAGAACACAACTTGCATCCAACATATACAGACTAAAACAAGAGCATATCATGCAAACAGCAATACAACTCACAAAACATACTGACAGGATTGCACTATGCCTACACACTGGAATCATAATTAGAACAACATCAGCAACACAAATTCTGGGGCTACTCCTTAGAACTAAACTCACTACCATATCACAAGAAACTCACAGCAAACAACACATGAGAATAGAACAAAACGTACAGCATAACAGACAAATAGAAGCAATGAAGGACATGCACGGAATCACACAAACAGAGGCAACACATATATTAGAGACATTCCAACAGTACTACACTGATCTATATACATCAGTACCAGCCAACACACAAACACAAAATAGGTTCGTACGATTTACAAAGAAACTGTCTGACACAGATAAATACACACTTGACACAGAGCTTACATTAGCAGATATAACGCATGCACTCAATCAAATGGAAAAAAATACAAAATGCCAGGACTAGATGGACTCACTGTGGAATTCTACCAACACTTCATTCCTATCCTAAGCCGTTCCTTCTAAACGTCTACCAAGAAGCTTTTCACAAACAAGAACTCCCAAACACTTGCAACATATAATACATAACACTCATACCTAAAGGCAGAACAGACAATACACAGCTAAAAAACTATAGCCCCATCTCATTATTAAACACAGACAAACAAAAATTGTAAATTTAGACGCTAGTTGCAATGTTTAATGTATGATCCACACGGTGATACCATTAAACTTGTTTACATAAAATAAGTTATTGAGAATATTTGGAATATGAAAGAATTTCTATTCATTTCTGTGCCGTCTCCACAATGAAGGTTGGCTGCAATGCATCTCCAATACTGTCTGTCTCTCGCCTTGACTGTACATTCTGCAGGCTGATGTTCGTCCATCTCATGATGTTATCTTCCCACTTGTATCGTTGTCTACCTCTTGCTCGCTTACCATCAACCGTACCTTCCAGTATGGTTTTTATAAGAGTATCATGGATTTTTAACGTGGCCGAATTATTTCACTTGCCTCCTCTTTATTTCTTTCATCAACTCTTTCTTCATTCCCGGTTTTTTCTAGAACCTCTGCATTTGATTGTTTTTGTTTCCATGAAATACGACATATTTGTCTGTATATCCACATCTCCAGGGCCTCTATTCGACTTTCTAGTTGCTTGTTCAATGTCCAGGCTTCCGCGCCATACAGTAGCGTTGAATATGCGTAGCATTTGACAATTCTCATTTTTAATTCGTTATTTAAAAAACTGCACTTATAAGGTGTTTTCTACACTCCTATACTGCTAATCATGTTTAATTTATTGAATAATCAAACAAACACCACTTGTCTTCAAGAATATAAACAGTATTGCTCATTAAAGTAACCCAAAAAGAAGTTCTGGTGCATATTCTGAACCATGTATTTTTCACAAAAAATGACAAAAAATAATGGCTGAAATCTTGAAGGTGGGGTCTGTCACAGTAAAGTTATGAAAATGGTTAAAATTGTAGCAAAAATGTTGTATTATTTATCAAAATAAAGGGGATTGCACAAGGAATATGTTGGTAGGAGAATTTATGCTTTAGGTTGTAAATAAAATAAAAATAATAATATAAATTGTAAAATAATTGGACAAAAGTAGGTAAAAATAATGTAAACATTGCACTCAGAATGTGTTTTCTACACTCCTATACTGCTAATAATGTTTAATTTACTGAATAATCAAACAAACACCACTTGTCTTCAAGAATATAAACATTATTGCTCATTTAAATCACCCAAAAGGAAGATTTGGTGCATATTCTGAACCATGTCTTTTTCACAAAAATGAAAAAAACTAATGGCCGAAATCTGGAAGTTGGTGTATGTCGCAATAATGTTATGAAAATGGTTAAAATTGTAGCAGAAATGTTGTATTATATATCAAAATAAAGGGGATTGCACAAGGAATATGTTGGTAGGAGAATGTTTGCTGTATGTTGTAAATAAAATAAAAATAATAATATAACTTCTAAAATAATTTGTTAAAAAGAGGTAAAAATAATGTAAACATTGTACTTACCAAGGGGGCGTTGTTATCCAATATCCCGATCACTGCTAATCCTGTTGAATTTACTGCACAAACAACACTTTTCTAAACTATAAATACAATTGCTCCGAATCAATCATCCGAAAAGAAGTTTTGCCGCAGATTCTGAATCATGTATTTTTCTTTTTTCAGACAAAAATTAGGAAAACACTTGGCAGATTTACATTTAATTGTCATGTCTGTTTGTTTTTGTTTACTATATGTGGCAGTCTATTTGTGATAGGCTGCAAAGCAAACTTTGGCGCACAAGTCTGGTCTATTAGTGCAGCCGGAGCAAACAAAAGATGATACGTGTCGTTTAGTTCGAGTGCTGCAAAAAACACAGTCTCTATTGACACCGACAAATTCTATTAAATGCTTGGCTCATGTAAATCTTTCGGCATAATTTCCTGCAACAGACTAAAATTCTTCGGCAGGCAGAGTGTGAAACTTTCAGGAATACTCTGAGCTACTTCGCGATGAGCACTTTCCTTTACTTGAAATCCTTCTATGACAATTTTTTTCCTCCTTTCTCTGTTTGCCATATGGAATGTAGGATGTGAGCATTGATCTGTGCAATTTCAAAGATCTAATAGTAGATATTCTTCCACCACTTAATGGTTTTCCTATCATGGATATTATAATATCCAACCATTCGGTCCATTCTGTCGCAGCCATTCATCGCCATGTTATTTTCATGGAGACCATCTTCGGCTTGCTTTGCGGTTTTCGCAATCCGCTCTCAACAGTTCTAACTACAGACTTGGTAGAGACAACAATGCATGTTTTTTTTTTTTTTAGCTTTTTTTAGCCCTTTCACCAAATAATCATTTCATCAATGGACACATTTTCAAATGGGTAAAATGCTTCCTGGATATTCTTCAGTATCATGTGCAATTTTTTTTTTTTTTTTGGTTGCTCAGGTTCACATACATGAAATATGGTGTGATAAATCTATTCTAATTTTCTAATTGATTACTGGGAAACGTAGTGGCAGTGGCATACCAATGAGTATATAAATGTGCACTTGTACACCGGTAGTCTTTGATACATGGTCTTGGATCAAGTCCCATAGCAATAATGACAGACGTAAACTTCAGCCATTCGTGCTTCGTTGTCAGACACTCAGCTGTGACGAACATTCACTGGTTTTTCTTTATCACCACGTGCTAAAACTTTAGACACAACTAAAACGTCTTTCTAAATATTCACTGATAAGGGAATCACTATTGTTTAAAACAGTTATAAACAATAATCTAGCTTGATCTCAAGTCATACTACGTGGACGCATACTGGTGGGCGTTTCCATTGTGAAAAACCAAAACAAACAAATTAACACTACCTTAAAACTGAAAATTCACAAGAATCCAATATTAGAAAACGTTTGACCGCACCAAGATGGCGTAGAAATCTTTTCGCTGTACGACTTTTTAGTTTACTGTAACTTAAAATTCCGAAACGGAGCAGAAATATATGAAATAAACCACTGATCATTTTGTGGGACTAAAAGGGCGGACTGCCATCACCGGAAATCCATCGTGTCCCAAGATGGGCTCACGGTAGCGAAAGAGTTAAATAGCTTCACTTTAAATTGGGACCAATTATCTGTCAAGATCTGAAGGGGGAATCCCAATTTAGTTAATGCCTCCATAAATGCGTCTGGCACCTTCTTAGAGTAGATGGTTGAAAGCGGTATCGCCCCCCCCCCCCTCACATTGAACAGCAGTCGACCTTCGTTACGATGTTTTTGTTCCTCTTCCGAGGTCTCGGAAGAAGTCCCACAATATCGATGGCGACGCTATCAAACGGTGATTCATCACTGGCATCTCTCCCAAAATTATCGGAAGGGTCCAATGTTTCAGATCCGCACTCTGGCACTAAAAGCTAGACTTGACGTACCTATGCACCGTCTCCAGTGACTCTTAGCTAATAATAATGGCAGGTAATAATATGAACACTCAAGCGTAGATAAGGAATGGACAATTTTCAAGGCTGCCATGCTCGACACACTGGAAAATAAATATGGAACAAAAAAAGTAGGGCAAGACAAAAGATTAAGAATAGCCTGGTCGAACAATGAAATTAAAGATAGCATATTCAAAAAGAAGGTAGCGTTCGAAAAATGGATCACAACTAAATCTGAACAAGACTAGATGTGGTAGTTGGACTTCGGAACCAACAACAATATATCCTGGCCTACCACAGGGATCACCATTATCTCCGGTACTGTTCAACGCCTACACAGTGAGAATCACCAGTGAGCAGATCACTGGACCTAGCAGGACATTGTCATATGCCGATGATGTTTTAATGTATCGTCAGGGTAAGGATAGAGAGCAGGTTGCTGTGGAACTACAAACCGAACTCAATCGCATAAGTACTTGGTGTGATGAAGCTGGGGCAATGGTCAACCCAACAAAGGCAACAGTGACTTGGTTCTCGCTGAATAATCATATTGTCAACACTCCAACACCAACTGTAATGCTGTGTTCAGAGACGGTGGAAAGAACGCAGGCAATGAATTACCTAGGGATACGGTTTGATCGAAGCCTTGCTTATAATGTGCACATAAACCAGGTGATAACAAAGGCCAAGCGGGGTTTGGCTGCGATGCGGGTGATGGCGGCAGCAAACTGTGAGCAACGCCATCTATGTCTTCTGTACGAGGGGCTGGTCATGTCTGTTTTGGAGTATGCAATGGCAATCCTGACTCTCAGCCATAAGCAGATAGAAAAGATGGAAAGGATACAGAATGAAGCTATGCGCATTATTCTTGGATGTACAAGAGATACAGCATGCAGGGCGATGCGCTACCTTCTGTATTTTCCAACCATTAAAGAGAGAATACAAGTTTGCAGGGCACGCGCCTACCTCAGACTTAACGCAAACACACAACATCCACTGCACAGTGAAATTAGGAAGGTGAAGGGCAGCAGGTTAAAAAGAGGACGGTTGTGGATGGGTCAAGCCGAAGACATTCTTCAACAGGACTTGGAACCTGGCGAGGAGTGGGTGCAAGTGCCAAAAGACTTCTGCACATCCTTTTCAGTTTGCATCCAACTAGATAGGAAATGCAGACAAGAAAATCCGGCTGCTGTGGAGGCTGAAGTACAAGCGTTGATTTTCGAGAATTCGCTAGACAGTGACGCGGTCATCTACACAGATAGGTCGGTCGTCCGACATGTGAGAAGCTCATGGGCCTTTACAGCTCGGGCCGGAGGGAGAATTGTGAAGGAGGACTCTGGTGCTTTCACTGAAACCACAAGTAGCCTGACCATGGAAGTCATGGCAGTAAGTAAAGCAATAACATGGCTCGAGACACAGACATTCACTAGGGCTTGTTTCCTTAGCGACTCAATGGACATGATCAAGAGGATAGAGGAGGGGTCGATCCGAAGAGAATGGTTGCTGCCTCTGGAGCGGTCTCGGCTGGCAAAGATTAGTTTCATCTTCGTGCCAGGGTATGCGGGAGTACAAGGAAATGAGCGGGCTGACAAGCTCGCAGGAGAGGCTACTGTGGAGGGCGGACGCGCCATGGACCAGGCTGAAATTCTGAATGCTCTACGAGAAGTAAGACTTTTGCGAGAACCAAGTGATGACTGTGAATCTACAACAATGGCCAGACTGCTAGAGCAGCAAATTAAAAGAGGGGTGGCCAAACAAGAACACTACGCAGGAAGCCAAAGAAGATTGATAAACCAACACAGAACTGGCGTCGTTAGCCGCTACACGCTGCGGGATTTGCTGAGGAGGGGATCCGAGCACTTATGGACTGAATGGTTCGATGTGCAATGAGGATGATCTATCGACTAACTAACTAACTAAGACTATATTACGTATAGAATAGCACGAGAGAGGCCAAACGAACAATTTGAGCATCTAAAGATGAATCCTGGAGAATATACGGTAAACAGATGGCGATCCTTAACAAAGACTACCCAAGAGAATTTCATAAACGTATCAATACAATAAACTACTGAGCGTAATCTTGCCAAGAAATCAACATACAGCTGAAAGATGCTGATGTTGACAGCGATGTCCTGTAAAGGATATGCAAAACATTTTAATCAATACAATGAAAAACAGAGATGCATGCTAGAACCCAACTACCATCATAAACAGCAAAAGAGGTATACCAATATTTAACCCACAACAAAGACTAGAAAGGTGGGCAGAATACTTTCAAGAACTACTTAACCCCACACATAATAACATAGAACACCTCACTTTTGTGCCTAAAAGTCATGGACAACAAGAACCAAATTTCATCCCTGCAGAAGTCAAAGCAGGTATACAGAAAAGTCCTAAAACATATAGCCGGGTCCAAATGGAATAACCATAGAAGCTATTCAGGCCTGTGGGGAAACATGAGTTAAATGGCTAACAAGACTTTTTAATATAGCATGGAAAGAAAGAAAAGTCCCAGATGATTGGCAACAGGCAATAATAGTACCAATATGGAAAAAGAAAGGAAATATGAGAGAGTGCGAAACATACAGAGGTATATCACCCCTCAGCCATATAGGGAAAATATACGGGAAAATATTGGAACAAAGTGCTAAACACCTAGTTGAACAACAGTTAAGCAAAGTACAATTTGGTTTTCAGAAAGGTAAATGTTGTTGCACTGATGCACTGTTTACAATTAGACAAATATGTGAACAAACTATCGAATATAGTGACTAGCAGAATATTGTGTTTGTAGATCAGGAAAAGGCTTTCGATAGAGTAGACAGATACAGATTATGGACCATCCTTGAAGACTATGGGATACAAAGTCAATTGCTAGAATAAATCATAACCATGTCCCACTCCAGCCGAAGTGCAGTAAGAATACAAGAATGTATAACATATATTTCACAGTAAATACAGGAGTGAGACAGGGATGTGTGCTCTATCCTCTGCTATTTAATATCTACATGGACAGCATATCCAAAGAAGCAAACCTTGACAGAACAGATTCGGAAAATTTAGAATTCTTTACTCCAGATTGAAGGCACCAGATGCCAGTGCGACTATAGATAATATTTCTAGTGGTGAGTCCCCTGTAGATGCCATTTTGCTTCCTAGGTATGTGAAGCTATTGACTTTTTCAAGAACATGGTTGTTTAATTTGGTGTCGTCTGAACTGTTGGTGAGATCAATAGTTTTTGTTTTTGTGGTGTTAATTTGGAGACTAATTTGTCCTGAAACATTTTGGAGGTGGTTTATTTTCTCTTGGGCATCTGGGTGTGTTGAACTCAAAAGCCCAATTTCGTCGGCAAAGTCCAGGTCTTCTAGCATTTTGTCAACCCAATGGATACCCCTATTTGTGTTATTTGTGCATTTGCGCATGACACAATCGATAGCTATTCCAAAGAGCATCGGTGACAAGACACAGCCCTGTTTCACTCCCGTTTCCACTGAGAACCAGTCATAGTTGCCTGATTCTGTTCTCACGCAGCAACATGTCTCTTTGTAGAAAGATTTTATGATATTGGTATATTTGTTAGGGAAACCATATATGTTAAGTAGATTCCAAAGTGAAGGACGGTGGATACTGTCGAAGGCTTTTTGAAGGTCGACAAAGTTGGTGATTAATTTTGACTGGAATTCTACGGAGTCTTCAATGATTATTCTAAGGGTGAAAATGTGGTAGGGAAAAGAAAACGGGGAAAACCAAGAGAGACCTTGCGTAGAACCATCATCAGAAAAGGCTAATTCAACGGCCAAGTGAACATCCAAGACCTACAGCAGGTAGCAGCGAACCGCCAGACATGGAGAGCCATGACTTCTGCCCTATGCGCCGCCTTAGGCCCATGAGAAAAGACTAACTAACTAACTAACTAACTAACCAACTACAGATGAAACAACTGATTCACAAGAAATAAATGAACTTCTACTTGCAGACGATCAGTGCCTATTTTACAGCGCTGAAGGCAGACTAATCATATTAATAATTTGAGTTCAACCTGCAGCAGATACAATGAGTATAAGCTCAGCCAAAATCGAAGTAATGCAAGTTAGCAGATAACCTTGTGCACTAAGTATACAGTTAAATAGCACATCTCTGAAACCTGTTAAAGAATTCAAAGTATAATCACAGAAGATGGCAGATTGGACAGAGAAATCAAAATCAGATGTCAAAACGCTAGTGCACTTACATATCAATTATCACCCTTACTGAAACATCCATTTATACCCATGCCCGCAAAACGACAGATAATAAACAGCATCATGACACCAACCCTATGCTACCAATCTCAGACCTTGACTTTATCAAAATTACACTTTCGCAAAATCAACACCTGCGAGATGAGATGCCTGAAGAGATCTGCCAACTTTAAAATCCGAAACCGAGTAAGAAATGCTATTATCAGACAGACAGTGGGATCAACATCTTGTGCCACATTTATTGAAAGATATAAGATCAAGTTGTTTGGCCATGTCGTTTGAATGCAACTCCATCAGCTACCATCACTGGCCTTACATTAAAGATCATCTGCGATGAGACCAAGCGGACGTTCAAGAAGAAAATGGATTGACGACATCAGAGACATTGATCAATCACACGGAATGACACTATCCAGTGCCACCCATCGGGCGCTGGAGAGCAAATTATTCCTCCCCACACACTTGATGGCAGAAGTGGAAGATGATGATGATAATAATGAGTACTATGGCGAGTTGCCCCGACACCCATATATCCACTGAAAGAAAGGTGTGTCCCATGTGAAGAATCTGTTGCCGGTTGTCCATAGGATCAACCAGCTTGCCATGCTGGTGCTTCTCTGCCCCGGCTCTCCATTACAACAATCGATTCATCACGTAGAATTGTCCTCTGTTAGGAAGATCACTACATTTGGGCAACTTGGCACAACAATGATTGCAAGGATCGCATCATTGTTTTGCGCAGCTCTTATCTCTCCTTGTAGAGTGTTTTATACTCCAGCTGGCTGCGGATTTTCCCCTTTCTGGGATCGCGTCTGTATGGCCCCGACCATTACGGGCTTGCATAGTTCCCCAATAAAAATATAGCAAATCACAGAATCATGGCAAAAACGGTCGGTCAACACCGCAGTTGTGATAGTTCAACCAACATATTTTAATTTGATGTCCACGTGGGCAATAGGTAAGGACACGGCTAAAGAACATTTGGTGGCCTCATGAATCTCAACACTCTCCCCCGTGAGCTGCTCTGGATTGATCATGTGGGACGCAATGACTGTGTCAATTTGCAGTCACGTGTCATATAAACCATCGACTTGGTGTCAGTTAACCTCGATCACTTCAACTACAAATGGTCTGTTATTCTCCGAAGTTATACAACCTGTAGAAAGCTACCCGTTTCAACTTCGCAGGCAGCATAGTTGGCATCTTTGGGTTTGTTCCTGCAGTCCATGGTGTTATGTGTTGTTGTTTCGCAGATCTTGCAAAATGTATTATTCCATCTCCCTTTCGGAGATGTTGGTGGACTGCGGGCCTCATGTTTCTGTCCCTGATGTTTCCCATAGGTCCCACATTTTGAGCTGACTTTTATTATGCTTCTCTTCTCATTTCCCTTTTCAGGGAAATGGGAATCCTTTGGCCCAATTGCATTGGATTCCCCATGGGCCAAAACACACCTTGCAGCTAAGTTGTTAACCAATTCCAGTTTTTCGATCCTGTTTTCCAACAGGAACGTTTATAGTAGCTTGGCCATTTGTGCCTTCATCTCGTCAATTATGACTAACACTTCCAAACTCTCATAGTCGTTTTTCAAGCCCGCTAGAGCCATCTGCTTCAGGAGATCCGTTTTCAATCTTGCTGCGTAGGCGAAGTACATCTCTCATAGCTCCTTCTTTGCTGTTCAAAACCTGTTGCGGTAGGTAAAAGCGGTCATCTGAAAACGCGTCAGGAATATATGTTGTAGGTTAGGTGTCAGAGACCCTGAGAGAGCTTCAGTTTCCACGTCCCTTTATCCAAGCCAACCACAGTAGCCATAGCTGTGAATCTCAGAAATGCGGGCATGCTTTTTATAACACACACACACACACACACACACACACACACACACACACACACACACACACACGCACGCACACACACACACACACACACACATATATATATATATATATATATATATATATATATATATGTGTGCGTGTGTGTGTGTGTATAATTGGAATAATACAATGCGAATACCTTCATTTAAGAGACATAGACACACTGTTCTGGAATACAGATGTAAATCGCCATCCGTTGAATAACTTGGGCTCATTGATTACTTTTGTTTTCCCCAATTATATCGTCTCTATTAAGGGAAGGTCACGTCCCTGCAGTCTGACTTGTGTGCAAACGCTTTTTTGTTGTAGTAAAAAGCTAATTTGGCTTTTGTGAAGAAACGAATCATGAAGTTGCGTTTTCACGCAAAAGATGGATTTCTATACCCCAGACTACAGAAATCCTGAGAGTTAGTGAATTCATCTCTCCTAAATTCTGGTTTGACTGTAGTTTAGAGAAGTATTATTATAAGTTCATGTAAAAGTCCTCACAGGGAGTCTCGGAATTCCCATGTCATTGCTTCCGAATTATAGACTTGGGAAGTGACCTTATTGGGACGGGTTGTCAGGCGGTAATCGACTTGGGTTTTGTTACAGAGCAGTCAATCATCTCGACTGAGCTCACACAACACTTAGCATGAAATCACACCAGGCATATGAGCCGGCCACAGATCGAGAGTCATTTTCACATTTATCTTAGCAGATGTTCTGAAAGGAAGTGCTATATGTGTAAGACAAGTCTCTAGTTGAATATGTAGGACAATATTAGTTTAAAGACAGAATACATATACATCTATCACGACACATGATGAATTTCATGGGACAAGTCTGTGCTTGAATATGTAAGGCAACATTAGTTCATCATCATTAGCATCATCATCTTCCACTTTTTACGTCAAGTGTTGTGGTGAGGAATAGTTGGCACTATAGCGCCCGATGGGTTGCACTGAATAGTGTCATTCCCTGTGACTGTGCAACGTCTGTGATATCGTCAATCCATTTTCTTCTCGGGCGTCCTCTTGCTCTCTTAGCAGATCTTCTTTGATGTAGGGCTACTGCTTGTAATTGATGGTTTTGCATTCTAACAATATGGCGAAACCATTTAATCTTCCATCTTCCAAAACATGTGGCACAGGGTGTTGATCCACTGTCTGTCTTGTAACATCATTTCCTACTGGGTCTCAGATAGTTAAGTTGGCAGGTCTTCTCAAGAATCTCATCTCACAGGTGTAGTTGTTGAATTAGAATGATATGGATAATTTCCAAGTTTTACATTGGTATCATAGGGTTGGTATGAATGTTCGTTTTATTATCTGGCATTTTGCGAAAATACGTACATTTTGATGTTTCAGTATGGATGATATTTGATATGTAAACGCACTTGCTTTTTGATATCTGATTTCGATTTATCTGTCTGATCTGTCAACTTCTGTGATCATACTTCAGAGATATTTTAATTCTTTAACGTCTTTCAGAGATGTGCTATTTATCAGCAAACTTTGTGGACCAGGAGATCTGCCAACTTGCATTACTTCAGTTGTGGCTGTATTTGTTCCATAATTAACTCAGCTTATTATTAGGGGCGTTTATTTGAAACCCGTTCCAATGGCTTTATTACAAAAGTATGAAAGTAACATTAACAGGTGTGGTAGAATTAAACAAAGCATTCATTTTGAATGAATTATGAACCATGGGTTGGTTAGAAGAAGTCGTCGTAGACATTCAGGCAAGCATCACATTGCGTAGGTAGGCGGCGAATGCCGTCCGCAAAACAAAACAAAAGCATCGTGGTTCCTCACTGAACCAAGTGTTTACCGCGTTCATTACATCTGCATCTGTGTGAAATTGTTGCCCGTGATAGCTTTTTTAGAGGTCCGAACAAATGCAAATCACATAGTGACAAATCAGGACTATAGGCTGGATGTTGCAGAAATTCCCACTTCTTCCCTACTAATGCTTGCGACATGCGGACGAGCATTATCGTGCAACAAAATCACACCGCGAGAAAGCATGCCGGGTCGTTTATTCTTCATGGCTTTTTGCAGCTTGTCTAGTGTTTGAAAGTAGTTGGTAGATTGATGTTGACACCAGGTTCTGTAAAGTTGGCCAACAAATAGCTCTTCATGGTCAAAAAATGCGTTCAGCATAACCTTACCAGCGGAAACCTGTAACTTGAAAATTTTGGCTTTTGGTGATTCAGCATGCTTCCATTGCATTCTATCTCTTTTGCTGTGACATCACAAAGTGGTGACACCAATATTCATCGCCTGCCATTGATGATTCACCCTCCACTCTGTAACGCATCAAGTGGTTCAAATACCATCCCATGCGTTCCTCTTTTTGGTGGTCGGTCAACATCCGTGGTACACACTGTGAACACACCTTCCGATATTGCAGTTGCTTACGAACGACATTCAGAATTGTCCCAACTGACACATCAAATTCTTTCGCTAGCGAACGTATGCTTCTACAACGGTTCATCTGTACTGCTGCATCAATTTTGGCGATGGTTTCTTTCTGTTGCAACAATACACGCATGACCTGGCCGTCGAAGATCTGTCGTGAACTGACGTCTTTTCCGAAACATTCGTGCCCAGTCTGTCACTGTTGTTTTCGACACACATTTGTTACCGCACGCTGCCTGCATTCTTCGATGAATGTCCACTGGTCGACATCCTTCAAATGAAAGAAACTTAATCACCGCTCTTTGAGCTTCTTTGGATGGATTTTGGATCAACCCAGCCATTTTCTCAACGGTCAGAAACAGAACCATCATGGGACGATAAGCACTTGCTCTTTTATTCATTGGTCAGTGACTATGACATGATCATGTTCAGCTTACGCAATTACGCGAGGTGTGGCAAGAATGGATTTCAAATGAACGCCCCTTATAATATGATTTGCAATCTCACTTCGTCGTTATAAAACATGCACTGGTCGTCTGCAAATAAAAGTTAAGAGTTTTAAATATTCTGAATCCGTTCTGTTAAGGCTGTCGACTTTGGATATTCTCTCAATGTAGATATTAAATAGCAGGGGAAAGAGCACACATCCCTGTCTCATTCCTGTATTAACTGTGAACAGATCTGATATACCTTAATGTGTTGTTAATGCACTTTGGCTCCAGTGGTATACGGCTGTGATGTTTTCTAACAATTGTGCTTGTATTCCGTAGTCTTCAACGATGGTCCATAATTTGTATATGTCCATTCTATTGAAAGCCTTTTTCCCGACCTACAACACAGCAGTGTGCTGGCCACTGTATTCAATCGTTTGTTTTTTTACACATGTTTGCCTAAGTGTGAACAGTGCATCAGCGCAACTTTTACCATTTCTTAAACTTAATCGTACTTTGCTTTACTATTTTTCAGCTACAGGTCTAGCTCTTTGTTCCAATAGGTTTGCGTTCATTTTCCCTATATGAATCAGGAGTGATATACCTCTGTATGTTTCGCATTCTCTCATATTGCCTGTCTTCTTCCATATTGGTACTACTACTACCTGTTGCCAATCGACCTGGGACTTTTCTTTCTTCCCATGGTATATTTAAAATTCTTGTCAGCCATTTAACTCCTGTTTTCCCATAAGTCTGAATGGCTTCTGTGATTATTACATCTGGATACGTTTTAAGAGTGAAAACATATACATCTATCACGACAAATAATGATTTCCTTAGGAAAAGTCTGTGCCTAAATGTGTAAGACAACATTAGCTCACAGAGTGAATACATAAATCAGTCATACACGAAACCCGGCTTACCATCATCTCTGTTGCACAAGACATATCTGGTTACGTGTTGTGGTTTGGGAAAGCTGATGTTGAGGTTGGGGTTTGAGTCTCCAGGGAGTGTCTGGCTGCATGTGAGGCCTACATTGAATATCGGATCCGAATCCCCATCCACGACGTTCTCTGGCGGGTAAGTTCGCTTTCTGTTCCGAGGTCCAATATATTCCCAGAATGTGCTGGACTGGGCTGTGTGTTTTTTCAAGGCTACATTACGGCCTGAAACAATCGACATTACACAGGTCACGATAACTATGTTGCATGCATGTCTGTGTATATATTCATTCTTTCATTCATTCCCTAGCATGTCCTTTAAGAACCTCGCTCCCATAACAACCTTCCGGAAAACTTATTGGTCGTAAACAAGATGTCCCGCGTCTGATACACCCATCTGGAGATGATTATCCACATACTGCACCCACCTTCTCTTTGACCTTCCTCTTTCTCTCTTCCCAAGCATAAACCACTCCATTATTGTTCTCTCCAAACTTTCATAACGTCTCAAGTGACAAAAATATTTCACGTTTCTTTGTTTCATCGTCTTTAATAGCCAACCCTCTTTAATATTCAGCTTTTGAAGTATGGATGCATTTGTTCCCATCTTTATCCAAGATATTCTTAGAACCCGTCTATAACATTTATATTCAAGGGCATTGTTGCATTACCACTATCCACCATTATTCAGTTACCAAGAATGCACGCCAAAGAGAGGGAAAAATATATAACAATTGACTACACCAACGCAAACTGAAACCAAACCTTAAAAATTAATGCAACATCAAAACTGAAACTGGAACAAGTGACAGATGACGTCAATTCTAGGAAACATTTCATCAGCCAAGGCACAAGCGATCATTAAATAAAAAGAGACACGTGACAACGCCTCCATTTGAAAACCCGCTTAGAATATGTTAATCGCGCACTCTTTCTGCAAACTGCCTGATAAACAGACGTGAAAGCTAGTGTGACCGATTTTCAAATAGGGAAGGCAGAATGTCTAGATCCGAGGTAAGCTTGTAACTCCTTTGATTAAACTGATGACCAGATGTATCAAGTGACAAATAAGGGTACCCAGTGTTTGTAATGTCAATTGAATTGTATTATTATCAATTAAAACCTCTGAAATGTAAAATGTTCGACTGTTAGATTCTGACGACGCAAAGCCGATTCCCGGGCAAACTGACAATCTACTACTCTCTTCGAATACTGCAATCTCTGATATTCTTAAAGATAATTATTAACTTTAAGAAGTGCATAATACTACTACATTCTATTCTGGACAACTGTACGAAGTGATGATTCTAAGGCAATCTTGTGCATTTCCTCTGAACCACTGCTTAAAATGCTATCACTATCTACAGCTAAAATGACAGTTCGTGTACTTGAATGAGTGCCTTGTTCTAAAACAGACTTATCTATGTCTATTTTCAATTTAGATAGCTGAAAGAGAAATCAAATCTTCCCTTTCACCTTCATCTATGGAATAAATAGGTTTTGATGGAATAAATATTTATATTTGTGTCAAATTTTAATTAGATAAGGGCACTTATGAACTGCATTACATCAGAAAAGTTGTGCTTCGCGGAACTCCACCATCAGAAGTTGACTTAACTCATTACTCAACACAACTTAAAAACACAACCCCACACCACTCAACACTCAAAACCACACCACCCAACACTCAACACAACCACAACAGATAATGGGAAAGGAGTTATTATACACAGAAGAAGAAGAAGTTAGTTAATTGGGAAAACACAGAGAATCATTTATACACACTACAAACCCAATTGAGTGATAGAAATGTTATAAATGTATGTCATTTATTTACATGCATCTTGACACCTCCTCAATCTTGTCACTGTCTTACTGTACACGTCTCACTGACCCCAGGTCCAATGAGAACTTACATACAGCAGGAACCAACTGAGACAAGGCGTACACAGTGTGATAAACTCTGGCCATCCCAAATTAACCCAACACTAGATTAGAGAAAAGAAGAGAGGGAGGGGGAACTAGTTCCTACTTCAGGAATTTAGGTTTCTTCTGACCTACTTCTAGAATATTGCATTGATAGGATTGTATATGTTTATGTGAATTTTACACAGTGAAGTCTTGGTGGCAACCCATTGGCAACCAATTGGCATCCAAATGGCAACCAACTGGCCAACCAACCAAACCAGATCCGAGAGAGAAAGAGATGAACAGCACTTGAGATGGAGGATGACTTGGCCCTGAGCAGAGTATGGGGAGGCCTTAAGAGGAGCTACACGGGCAGACCTGAAGTGGATCCATCAGTCAATGGACCCAGGCCTATCCTAATCCTCCAAATCATAAGGTTATCTGTCTCTTAGAAAGAAAACACACAACACTCAGTTTTCAAGAACTGATACCTAGATGTAGATTCATCATCTTCACATTTAACATGAACAACATTCAAATGTATACCATGTTTCCACTCTTATTGACATCTCATGTATTGATGCTTATTTGTTGATGGTCTGTGACATTGGTCCTATATGCATTTTTCTCATTTATCTTGTGCAACCCACAAGAGAAAGTGTATTTACCAGGCCAGAAGACACAGGCCCATTCAATAAATAATTAACTGTCACTGATCTTATGTTGATTTATTAGTTCAACCTATCTGTGATTCACCATTTAATGTGTACATCATGTGGTCAAGATCTATTGTGATTGGTTAGTTAGTTAGTTAGTTAGTTAGTCGACAGATCATCCTCGCTGCACATCGAACCATTCAGTCCATAAGTGCTCGGATCCCCTCCTCAGCAAATCCCGCAGCGTGTAGCGGCTAACGACGCCAGTTCTGTGTTGGTTTATCAATCTTCTTTGGCTTCCTGCGTAGTGTTCTTGTTTGGCCACACCTCTTTTAATTTGATGCTCTAGCAGTCTGGCCATTGTTGTAGATTCACAGTCATCACTTGGTTCTCGCAAAAGTCTCACATCACGTAGAGCATTCAGAATGTCAGCCTGGTCCATGGCGCGTCCGCCCTCCACAGTAGCCTCACCTGCGAGCTTGTCAGCCCGCTCATTTCCTTGTACTCCCGCATGCCCTGGCACGAAGATGAAACTAATCTTTGCCAGCCGAGACCGCTTCAGAGGCAGCAACCATTCTCTTCGGATCGACCCCTCCTCTATCCTCTTGATCATGTTCATTGAGTCGCTAAGGAAACAAGCCCTGGTGAATGTCTGTGTCTCGAGCCATGTTATTGCTTTACTTACTGCCATGACTTCCATGGTCAGGCTACTTGTGGTTTCAGTGAAAGCACCAGAGTCCTCCTTCACAATTCTCCCTCCGGCCCGAGCTGTAAAGGCCCATGAGCTTCTCACATGTCGGACGACCGACCCATCTGTGTAGATGACCGCGTCACCGTCTAGCGAATTCTCGAAAATCAACGCTTGTACTTCAGCCTCAACAGCAACCGGATTTTCTTGTCTGCATTTTCTATCTAGTTGGATGCAAACTGAAAAGGATGTGCAGAAGTCTGTTGGCACTTGCACCCACTCCTCGCCAGGTTCTAAGTCCTCAAGTGAACACACCTGTTGAAGAATGTCTTCGGCTTGACCCATCCACGACCGTCCTCTTTTTAACCTGCTGCCCTTCACCTTCCTAATTTCACTATGCAGTGGATGTTGTGTGTTTGCGTTAATTCTGAGGTAGGCGCGTGCCCTGCAAACTTGTATTCTATCTTCAATGGTTGGAAAATCAAGAAGGTAGCGCATCGCCCTGCATGCTGTATCTCTTGTACATCCATGAATAATGCGCATAGCTTCATTCTGTATCCTTTCCATCCTTTCTATCTGCTTATGGCTGAGAGTCAAGATTGCCATTGCATACTCCAAAACAGACATGACCAGCCCCTCGTACAGAAGACATAGATGGCGCTGCTCACAGTTTGCTGCCGCCATCACCCGCATCGCTGCCAAACCCCGCTTGGCCTTTGTTATCACCTGGTCTATGTGCACATTATAAGCAAGGCTTCGATCAAACCGTATCCCCAGGTAATTCATTGCCTGCGTTCTTTCCACCGTCTCTGAACACAGCATTACAGTTGGTGTTGGATTGTTGACAATATGATTATTCAACGAGAACCAAGTCACTGTTGCCTTTGTTGGGTTAACCATTGCCCCAGCTTCATCACACCAAGTACTTATGCGATTGAGTTCGGTTTGTAGTTCCCCAGCAACCTCCTCTCTATCCTTACCCTGACGATACACTAAAACATCATCGGCATATGACAATGTCCTGCCAGGTCCAGTGATCTGCTCACTGGTGATTCTCACTGTGTAGGCGTTGAACAGTACCGGAGATAATGGTGATCCCTGTGGTAGGCCAGGATATATTGTTGTTGGTTCCGAAGTCCAACTGCCACATCTAAAAACTACTTTCCGTTGGAAGAGGGCTGCAGCGATCCAACTAAGGAGGAATGGACTTACGTTTAGTTCAAGAAGCTGAAACATTAAAAAATCCAGTGGTACTCTGTTGTATGCGTCCTCAAGATCAATCGCTGCAGCAACGGTTTCAGTGCCTGAGTGGAAACCTTCATAGACATCCTGGGCAAAGACTGCTGCATTGGTCCAGGTTTCTCTTTTTGGACGGTACCCACCCAGGGTAGGTGGGAAAACACCTTGCCTCTCTAGTTGGCTTGATATTTTCCTGGCAATTACCTTCTCCAGCAGCTTGCCTATTGTATTCTGCATGGTTATAATTCGATATCCCTGAATTTTTGTGTGGTCTTTGTCAGGCTTCGGCAAGGGAATCAGATAGCTGTGTAACCATTCCTCCTTGATGCTAGCACTCCCTATACTGTTGTTGTACATGTCTGCTAGTTTCTCTAGCTCATTGTCGGTACACCTATTTATGTCGTCGTATCTTATGCCATCAGGACCTGGAGCACTGTTTTTTGATCGTCGAAGCACAGCCTTGATTTCTTTCACTGTCACTGTGTCTTCATCCGGAGTGTTCTGGGCCTTGCATCTGTCTGAGGTGACCTCCTTGGCCAGATTTCGACCTCCCATGTCTGTCTGGTTGCCCTGCTCAAGGTAGCGTTCAAAGAGGGCTTTGCCCTTGTCTTCGTCAGTCCTCTGCCAGATGAGGTCAGCACCTTGGAAGTCAGAAATGCTCTTATTCTTGACTACACCACTCATGCTTTTATGTAGTCGCCAGAACAATTTCAGTGACTTGTCTGTGCTTACCCTTTGACACACCTCTGCCCATTTTTCCCTTTTAACCACCGTGACCAGTTTTTTGAAATAGCTTACTTTTGTGTGCATCTCTCTTTCTAAGTGCAAGCAGGGACTAGGATGACCAGCTCTGTTCTTCTTGGCATTTTGCCATCTCCTTACAGCACTACGCTTATCCACCCACGCCTTATCCACCTCGAAACTCCACCACGGTGGCTGCTCCCAGCTTTTTTTCCTGCCCTGAAACGTTCTGCGCTTGTCACGTCTTATTTTACTCACCACATCTTGCCCTGTACTGTCATACTGGAACGTCTTTACCTTTAGCTTGTGCTGCCTGGTTCTGCCTTTCTCCACCAATATGCTGCAAGGGTGGTGGTCGCTGCCATGGTGTCCTAGGACACCCCATCTACACACTGTAGTGAGTAAAGGTGAAACTAGCGCCAGATCAATAGCACTGTCCTCATCGCCTGGACGGCTTGCTGTCCTGGTGACACAGCCACTGTTGATACAAACCAGGTCGATGGTTTCCAGTGCAGTCTCGAGCTCCTCCCCTTGTGTATTGGAGGAAGTGTTTCCCCATGATCTGCCTTTAGCGTTGAAGTCACCACAGAAAATAACATTCCTCTCGTGGCCTAATATGCCACTTAAGCACTGCCACTTCTGGGCGTCCATACTCCCATTGCGGGCATAAACATTCACCAACACGAATGGTACACTGGAATGAACTCTCAACGCCTGTATTTGTATATCGTCACTGTCCCAACTGGACATGTCTAGCTCTGACGCCACCATGCTGTCGCGAACGAGAATCGCCGTTCCCAGATGTCGTCTGTTGTAGAAACATTTGAAGCCGGCAATTCGGAGTGGCTGATCGCCCAGTCTCGTCTCCTGGAGTGCTACAATGTCGTTCCTGTAAACTAGGGTTTCTAAAATAGAGCCCCGTTGTTTTACACTGGCACAGTTCCAATATAGAATACGGATGTTCCTGAGTCCTAGACGGTGACACTTGAGTCTAAAACGCCTCAAACCACCGCGCTTACCTTGTTTCTTCCTCCCTGCGCGGCTACCACGCCGCTTAGTTATGTTGACTGCTGAACCCTCGGAAAACACACGTTGTTCCGCCATGTTGAAAAAACGTAAACACAGACTGCTGAGAACCACACACGCTGCTGAAAATTCACTCAAGGAAGGCTTCGCTCGATGCACGAACTCCGTAGCACCCGCGCAGATCTTGAGTATAAACTCCTGGTTTTACATCCTGGCACACCAATTACACGCAAGAGATGAATAAATCCATCCCCTACGCGAAAAAGTTAACGAACACAAAACAACACGACTGTCCGTCGCCATCTTGAAACCGGAAGATCTTGGTTATGTGTTTAATTGTTTAAAAACAAATTCAATCAGGATGAAATACTAAAAATGGGGAGGAAAGACTAGGTCTATCAACTGCTCAATATCCATGCTTTCTTAACATAAATCAGGCTGAGAGAATTCTCCAGACTTTCCTCAGATTTGATAAACAAAAGGGAGGCTCAAGAGCTATAAGAATCTTTGGAGAAGGGGCAGAATCCCAGTTGGTATTTATTATTCTCACCAGGGCCATAATCTATATCTCTTAGACTAAATTAAATAAGACGAGGCCTGCAGATAACTCGAGGGTCATATTCTGGGGTTATTGAAGATAGAAGAGGATGGGGCCCAACTTCTTTGATTAGAAATGGAGCATGCACCACAGTGATTTCCCACTCCCTTCAGAATATATGACAGGCATTCAAGCGCTTTTCAGCTTGCTTAGTAAGTGTCCATGTCTCATGGTCATAGTTGCAATGGGAAAAATGCATGCTCTTAAATATCTAATTTGTGTAGTTCTATCTGTCCCACTCCACAATATATTCAGTTGTTTTATTCTTTGAAGATCAATAGATATTTATCTTTTAATTTCTTTCATTGTGTCACCATTATTGGTAATCAATGACCCAAGATATTCAAAATCTTCCACCACCTCCAGTTTTTCCACATTAATACATATTTTTTCTCCTTAGTAGTTTTATCTGTGTGCATTATCCTTGTTTTTGCTATGTTAAGATATAAGTTGTAATGTTCACTATTCCTCTGTGTTAGGGTTATTAGGTTTTCTATACCATTCTGTGCCGTCTCCCTGGTCGAGGCGTTAGCAGCTTTCTCCGTAACCCAGAATACTCTCGTGGTTGACGTAAGCGCACGAGAATTGGAAGCGGTTGGAGTCGCCCCAGTAAATTATGAGAGTATGGAGCCGGTCGCTCAGAAAGCAATGGCAAACTACTGAGCGTAATCTTGCCAAGAAATCAACAATCAGCTGACAGATGCTGATGTTGACAGCGATATCCTGTAAAGTATACGCAAAACAAGCAAACATACCATTCTGTGATGTGGATAGCAATGCTAAATCATCAGTATATCGAATCTCTGGTATTTCATGACCACCGATATTTAGGGCATCATATTGCTCGCTTGTTATATCCTTTCAGACATTTCTCATTATAATTTCGGCGTACAGGTTAAACAAATAGGGGACAACACACAGCCCTTGTTTGATATCAAACGAATCGCCATCTATTCTAACCCCGGCTTGTGTGTGTGTGTGTGTGTGTGTGTGTGTGTGTGTGTGCGTGCGTGTGTATATATATATATATATATATATATATATATATATATATATACACACACACACACACAAGCTTTTGAAAGGGTGAGATGTGTCAATGTGATAAAGCTGCTTGAAGATCTACAAATTGATGGGAAAGACCTTAGACTTGTAAAAAAATTATATATATATAATATATATATATATTGGAAACAACAAGCTGCCGACAGAATTGATAATGAAGTAGATCAATATCAGTCTATTATGAGAGGTGTGAGACAGGGGTGTGTTATGCTTCCGGATCCTTTACAGTGAAAATATTTTCAGAAATATAGAAGATATAAAAGTAATTATCACTGGGGGGGGGGGGGGGGGGGGGTGAAACATCAATAATATTAGATATAAGATTATACAGTATTGATTGCAGACAATGAGCAGGATCTGCAACATTTAGTAGATACGTTTGCTGCACACAGTGAAAAATTAGGGTTATAAATGTCTTGTGAGAAGACACAAATTATGTTCGTCACTAGGAAGAAGGAAATGCGACAATGTAATACACACGTAAATGGAAGTATTCTTTAACAAGTGAATCGGTACAATTATCTTGAAAGAGCCATAACATCTGATGGGAGAAGCCTTGAAGAGATTAGGACAAGGATTGCCTTGGCGAAGGTAGCCTTTTGCAAGATGAAAAACATACTGACCTATAAAACGATGTCAATTGCAACGAGAAAAAAAGAGTGTCGAGGTTATACATAGAAACTGAGAAAAAAAAATACCATGACCAGACCCAAAAAAGAAAATGATCGCGGCCTACACGATACATTTGAAAGCCGTAAACTGCTTAGAAAAATTAATAGTGAACTGTCACAGTTGGTTGGATACGTTATGAGAACAAACAAATATAAGAACTTTGTGTTAACTAGCAAGATTGGGGGTAAAATAACACAGGGAAGGTAGAGAAGTAAATACCTGTCTGGCTTGGGTACATCTCATGGTCGAGATGAGAAGTCTGAGCTGATCCATTACTCTGGTGACAGCTTGGGATGGCGAAATATGATCGCCCACGCTTTTCGGCCTGTGTCATATCTATCTATTGACTTAAGAAATTCTGACATACATAGATAACACATAGCGAAATGTGAGTCAGAATATGTATGTGAAAGTGAGACAGTGTGAGAGACGTTGTGAAATCAGCCATGTGCACATGTGGATCGGCGTCGCAGACAGCAGAGCACATACTCTAAGACTGCACAAATTACAACATGTCTAGGCAAACCTTCTGGCCTAGAGAGACAACAGTGGAAGATAAACTCTATGGA
>CAWUFQ010000265.1:0-110000 GCA_963921405.1 Cepaea hortensis | reverse complement strand
GTCAGTTTGCAGGTGTAAAACATTGAGCGTACATTTTACGTCTCAAAGTGCCTAGTCCTTTATTTTTTCTGGCTTCCATTCCTCCCTTATTTTTGTGAAATGGGAGTCATTCTGGTGGAATTGCGGTATTCTGTGAAAGAAGATTCCCCATTTAGTTAAGTTTCAGCGTGAAATCTACGTTGAAGCTCGCGATAACACCCAAGAATGATAACATAAACACACTCCGTTCCACCGTCGCCTAAATTTCTAGGCTTCCAGTATTCTTTATGGCAGTGGTTTGTCCTGCGTCTGCATAGTGACATCCAATGTCCATAATCCCAGGATAATTTGGATATGTCCTTGTCCCTGGGTTTTGGCCGGGTTTCCGTGCAATAGCTCGGTTTATTCCGGTAATCACCAGAAGGTTGTACCTTTACCCGTCTGGGAAAATTTACAATCAACGGGATTCTTCTGCGTTTTTGAGCGATTGCATTATTCCACTCCTATCACTTGGCCTAAACGTTTCCTATGGGGTGCCTTTAGTAAGGTCTTGAATGCCTTGGTCACAGTAAGCTTGTTCTCCGTTCCTGTCCTCAGTCTGGTGTACATCCATACCTGATCCATCACTTTCCTCTTTCTATAAGAAATTATTTTAAACATCATGGTTTCATCTTATGTGTACTGGCCTTTTCCTCTTTCTGAGTAAGGAGTAACACGTTTCACTTCTCGTTGCCGCCTTTCCTACCCTCGATATTTTTTTTCAAAAGGCTGGGTTTCTCTGCAGTAGACTCATCGATAGAAAGTTTTAATTGAATGTGCCAGGTTGTCTTGCCTTGAGAGATAACGTTGCTTCTTAAGGTTGGTAAAGTGGTGTTACATTTTTAATAAAGTATCCACAAATAGCTGATCTTTCACATCTTCTAGAGTGGAGAGTATGTGTATTCTACACCGTTGACTCCATCCACAGCATGTCTGAAATTGTCAAAACCACACTGGCCGCAACTCTCAACTAGCATGCATTTGCTCAACGTCGCTCTTATCACGGGACGCCGAAACAAGAAACTCTCTATCTCTTTACCTTACTACCGCCTCATGCCCAAGATGTCTTCAGTGTGCCGTGTCCATCTTCATGCTGGTGGACCCAGGTCTGTTATTCCAGGAACCACACCTTCCATCACTGTTCTCTCCAAGCCGTTGTGACGTTTCACATGACCACACTAGCATAGTTTCGAGACAGGATACTGTTTATGAGCCAGCTTTCTTCTATCTTCAGGTCTTGTAAGATTTCAATGTTGTTCTCTTTTCTCGGTCCACGATATTCTACGAATTGTTCTGCATCATTTGAGTTCAAGTTTTGAGAAACAACCAGATTAGATTGACAAATGTAGCTTCCTGGCAAACATTGAGCGTCACAAAGGAGGGACAACCGCATTAGATTGACAAATATGGCTTCCTGGCAAACATTGAGCGTCACAAAGGAGGGACAACCGCATTAGATTGACAAATATGGCTTCCTGGCAAACATTGAGCGTAACAAAGGAGGGACAACCGCATTAGATTGACAAATATGGCTTCCTGGCAAACATTGAGCGTCACAAAGGAGGGACAACCGCATTAGATTGACAAATATGGCTTCCTGGCAAACATTGAGCGTCACAAAGGAGGGACAACCGCATTAGATTGACAAATATGGCTTCCTGACACACAGTGGCCGCGTTAGCCATGTTCATGGCAAACTGTTCAAATAATATCACGAACACGGAGGGGCATGTTCGAACTCTGGGCTCGTCGTCTACGAAAGTGAGGGACAAACTGACTACCTATTCCTCCCTGCACTTAGGCGCTATCATGTCGCAGACCTTTAGTAGGAAACTGATACGCACATTATATTATTATGTAGTTTTGATAGATAGATTGGTTGATTGATTGATTTAGGAACCGACATCACAGCATTCAGGGCATTTCCATAAGTGCTCCGTCCCCATCCTCAGCAGCCAGCGAAGAGTTCCAGCAACAATAGTTCCAGTAGCAATCTGATATATGTTCGTCTCGCCTTTCCTCTGAGCGTCGAGCGTCGGCCGGATCCCCTTATATGTAACTTTATGGACATGGGATACTGATAGGGATATGTATACACAACATGTAGCAGAAAGTGGGCACATGAGATGGCGTGTTGTTTAATGTGGCTATGCTGATTCTCAGGTTTAATCTCATCCTATGCATGTTTGTTTTCTTGTCAACATTAATCTAGACTAAACACCGTCTATTGTCGACATTGATACAGACTGGACCGTTTCTTGTCAATATTGTTCTAGACTAGATACTGTCTTTTGTAAACATTGTTCTAGACTAGACAAGGTCTCTTGTCAACATCGTTGTAGGCTAGACTTAGTTTCTTGTCAACATTGCTCTAGACTACACACAGTCTCTTGTCAACATTGCTCTAGACTACACATAGTCTCTTGTCAACATTGCTCTAGACTACACACAGTCTCTTGTCAACATTGCTCTAATCTAGACACAGTCTCTTGTCAACATTCCTGTAGGCTAGACTTAGTCTCTTATCAACATTGCTCTAGACTAGACTTAGTTATTTGTCAACATTGCTCTAGACTCAATCAATCAGTTGCTGTCTTCCCAATGACGGTTGGCTGCAATGTGTCTCCAGCACTGTCAGTCTCTCGACGTGATTGTACATTCTATCATACTGATTGATGTTCGTTAATCTCTCGATGTTATCTTCCCACATGTATCGCTGCCTGCCTCTTGCACGCTTGCCCACAATCTTCCCTTCCAATATGGTTTTTTATAAGAGTGTTATGTCTTTTAACGTAGCCGAAATATTTCACTTGCCTCTTTTTTTTTATTTCTTTCATCAACTCTCTTTTCATTCCCAGTTTTTCAAGAACCTCTGTATTTGGTTGTTTTTGATTCCATGAAATGGGACATATTCTTCTGTATATCCACATCTCCAAGGCCTCTATTCGACTTTCCAGCTGCTTGTTCAATGTCCCAGCTTCCGCTCCATACGTTTAATATACGTTTCATTTGACAGTTATCATTTTTAATGTTTTGTTAATCTCTCTAGATGTTATTTCTGATTTCATGCTTTTGAAAGCATTTTTAGCGATTCCTATTCTCCCTTTTATTTCTACTTTATTTCTGCCATCATCTGTTATTATATGTCCAAGATAGGAGAAACGTGTTACTTGTTCTAGTATCTCCCCGTTTACTGTGATGTTCATTGATGACTTTTCCTTTTCACTGCTAATTATCATAGTTTTCATTTTCAGGATATTAATATCTAAGCAACATTCTGCACTGTGCCTGTTTACTTGTTACACTAGGTCTTGTAACTCTTGCTCACTTTCTGCTAGTAACACAATATCGTCAGCATACCCAAGCTTGTTTTTGATTCTTCTATTGATGTTAAGTCCAGACAGTTAGACTTGTTTGCAAATTCTTTCTGTGTATAGCGTGAAGAGGCTTGGGGACAACACGCATCCCTGCCCAAATCCTCGTTTTAACTCTATGGGCGACTCATAATTATTTCCTCATCTAATTGACACCGCTTTTCCCAGTATAACTTACTAATACGTCTGATGTCCTTTCCGCCTACTCCTATACCTTGAAGGCATGTAATTAGTCGTTCATGTTGTCCTCTATAGAAAGCTTTCTTGTAGTCTATTAAACAAAGATATATATATTTTTCTGAACTTTTATATATATTTTTTTTTCAATTAACATCCTCAAACAGATTACTGTTTCTCTGGTGCCGCTGTTTTTTGTTGCGGAACCTAATGAGTTCTTCAACTACTTCTTCATCTATTTTATTTTGAATTCTTTCTTGTATGACCTTGAGTAGTATATTAGTTATATAGCTCATTAAGCTAATAGTTCTGTAATCTTCATAATCAACAGCTCTGTGCTTCTTGGGTAGTGTGATGAAACTGGATGTTTTCATGTCCTTGGATGTACCCAGTATATATATATATATATATATATATATATATATATATATATATATATATATATATATATATATATATATATATATATATATATATATCATCATCAAGTGCCGTGCCGGCTGGCGTAGGCGTTCATGGCTCTCCATAGATCTCGGTCTTTGGTTTTCTGGATCAACTCTGCTGCTGATATTCCTCCATGCCACCGTCTCAATCCATCCAGCATCACTTCTCTTGGTCTACCTCTGCCTCTCTTCCCCTCGATCTTTCCAGTTGTTACGATGTTCTCCAATGCCTCTCTTCTCATCACATGACCGAGGAAAGCTGTTTGTCTCTGTCTTATTGTTGTTGTTAGCCCGTTTCAGGCAGTCGTCGTTAGTGACTCTGGCAGTCCAAGGAATTCGCAACATTCGTCTCAGGAACCACATCTCTGTTGCTTCTAATTTCTTCTTAATTTGTTCATTTACATTCCAAGATTCACTGCCATACAGCAAAACTGGTTCTACATAGCATTTCATCACTCTCTTTCTTACATTCAGTGATAGTGACTTATTGCATAAGATACTCTTCATTTTCTGAAATGAGGCTTTTGCCTGCCCTATTCTGCTCCTAATCTCTGTTGTACATCTTCCATCTGATGTTATAAATGCCCCTAGGTATCTAAAATTATCAACTTGGTTAAGGATTTTCCCTTCTATTTCTATGTCACATTTTGGTGCCACCATTTTCTTTGATATTACCATTGTTACTGTTTTCTTGATATTTAAGGAGAGTCCTTTCCTTGCACTCTCTGTTACTACAACGTCTAATAATTGTTGTAGGTCTGTTGAATTATCTGCCACCAATACTGTGTCATCTGCATAGCGTATATTATTTATATTATAACCTCCAACTAGTATTCCTGGCATCTCTTTGATCCCTCTCATTATTACTTCGCTATAAAGGGAGAAAAGATCTGGTGACAAGACACACCCTTGTCGTACTCCTAGCTTTATCTGTTCGTAACTACCCTCTTTATTTCCCATTTTAATTAATGCTACTTGGTTCCAGTAAATATTCTTTATTATTCTTAAATCTTTTCCATCAGTGTTGATATCTTCCAACATTTTAATCAGTTCATCATGTTTTACTTTATCAAATGCCTTAGTATAATCTATGAAGCACAAATATATGTCTCTCTGTTTCTCTATTGACCTTTCTATTAGTGTCCGTAATGTATAAATTGCATTGTTTGTGCCCTTTCCTTCCACAAATCCATACTGTTCTTCACTAATTTCCGTTTTTATTTTCTTTTTGGTTCTTCTCATTATGATTCTGAGTAGAAGCTTAGTGATATGGTTTATAAGGTTAATTGTACGAAAATCTTCACAATCAATTGCTCCTGGTCTTTTTGGTATAGCTATAAATACAGATTTCAGCATATCACTGGGTAAATATCCACTGCTGTAAATATCATTCAGCATTTTGGTTAATATATCTACTCCAAATTCTCCCAATACTTCTAATTCTTCTATTGTGATTTCATCTGGCCCAGCTGTTTTTCCTTTCTTCATACGTTTCATAGCGTCAGCGACTTCTTCTTTCAGAATAGGTGGACCTTCTAAGTTACTATCTTCTGTTAATTCTCCCCTTTCTCCTTCATATAATTCTCTTATATACTCATTCCACCTCTTCATTATAGCATCTTCCTCTAATATTATCTTTCCTGTTTTTGATTTCAAACACCCTGTATTTATTCTTATTTTTCTTCCTGTAAGCTCACTGATTTATCTGTGCATATTTTTTGTATCTTTAATGGAATTTAATTCAATTTTTTTTGCATTGCTCGTTTAACCAACTTTCTTTAGCCTTACCACATTTATCTTTTATTTCTTTGTTTATCTTAGCGTATTCTTGTTTGTCATTTTTACTCTGTTTTCTTTTGTCCATCAGTTTTAAGATATCTTCATTCATCCATTTTTTCTTAGCTATTTTGCCTCTCTCCGGTAAAACTTCTTTGCTAGTTTGATCAATAGAGTCCCTTAACATTTCCCATTGTTCATCTATACTCTGTATTTTAGTTATTGCATTGTACCTATTTTTCACAGTCACTCTGTATTGTTCTTGCATTTCTTTATCTATTTTCAGAACCTCTTTATTAAGTCGCATGTTCTTAACCATTTTTTCCCCTCTCTTTAATCTTACTTTTATTTGTCCACATAGTGGTACATGATCACTATTACAGTCAGCACCAGGCATTGTCTTTACATTCATTAAAGCATTTCTAAATCTTTTATTAATTAGTATGTAGTCAATTTGGTTGCGTATTTTCTTATCAGGGCTTATCCATGTGTACAGTCGTCTTTTATGGTGTTTAAACCATGTGTTTCCAATTATCATATCATTGATATTTGCCCATTCTATTAGCTTTTCCCCACTACATCCTCCATTTTTCCCTTTCCTACTTTTGCATTAAAATCACCAAGTATTATCTTTATTTCTTGTGATCCAATTTGAGCCATCGCCATTTCTATTTCGTCATAAAAGTGTTGTATTTCTTCATCACTACTGCTTGCTGTTGGTGCATATACTTGTATAATATTTATGTCTATTGGTTTGCCTTTGATTTTTACCATAATAACGCTATCTGAAATACACCAGTATCCATTAATTGACTTGGCTGTTTTTTCGTCTAATATTATTCCTACACCTTTTTCATGTGTATCCCCTCCAGAATAAATTATTGTGTGATTGTCAGCTATAATTTTGCCCGATCCCTTCCATCTCATCTCACTAACGCCTAGTATATTCATTTTCATGCTATCCATCTCTCTTAGAACATTGGTCAACTTTCCTAGCTCATTTAATGTCCTAACATTCCATGTTCCTACTCTAAATTTATTTATTTTAGTTAAGATTTTGCCATCAGTAGCTGGATGACGGTCTGGTGTCACCTGTGGCTCATGACTGTCCCTACCGGACGAGGATGCCCTAAGACAGCCATTAACGTCCTTCACTAACTTTGATATATGTTTTCCCATGAAGTCTTGGGAAGATAATGTGGTGGTTTCCCCTTGCCTTCCACATTCACATGGTGGTCTTTTTACCTCTGCCTTTGACAGCCATTTCCGACTGTAAGGACAAGTGAGTGCCCTGCTCTGCTCAGCTGCAGAGTTGTCCACTTATTCCGGTGAATACTCGGTCCCCAGAGCTGTGTTAGCCACACCGTAGTGTGATTCCATCCTCTACCGCGGGGAGGTGCAGTTGGGATTTTCCCTTCATAAAGTTATGGTCTCTGACCAAAACTCTCCAGTACTTTATACAATTCTGTGATAGTATCAATGCCAAAGCTGGATAAAGATTTTAACATCTCTGCTGTTCTCTTGACAGGACCTGCAGCCTTTCCTTCTTTTATCTTTTAAATAGCCCTTTCTACTTCAATCTTTAATATGTTTGGTCCATCTTGAGTTTTATACAATGTTGGTTTATTGCACCTGCTGTCCCAGATTAAATCTTCTATGTATTATGTCCATCGTTTTATTATGTCGTTATTATTAATTATAATTTTACTTTACGTTGTGTGACATCTGCAATAAGTACCTGACGAGATGCAGCGAAATGTGCCAGGCAATAAATCGTACTATATATGGTTTGTGTCTTCGTTATTCTAATTATAATTTCTCAATTTTTTTTTCCTCTGATACAACCATGGCCTGTTATATTGCTCTAGGCTAGATGTCTTCTATTGTGAATATTTTTCTAGGGTGTACACAGCCCTATAAGAATTGCTCTAATGTGAACTCATCCTGGTGACAACATCTGTGGTGAACCCAGCCTCATGGCAATACCTGTAGTGACCACAGCCTCATGGCAACGTTTGTTGTGAACCCAGCCTCGTAGCAACATTTGTGGTGACACAGCCTGATGGCAACATTTGTCGTGAAGCACAGCCTCATGGCAACACTTGTAGTTAACCCAGCCTCATGGAAACGCGCATTCAGATCTAGACATTGTGATGACGCTATCATATCACAGACAAGTCTAGAAAATGTGATGACGCTATCATATCACAGACAAGTCTAGACATAGTGATGACGCTATCATCACAGACGACAGGCCGCCTATTGCTCGAACATTCAGGACTAGACAATGTGATGATGCCATTATATCAGAAACCTGTAGCACATTCCGGTTCCGTACATTTTTATTTCAACCAAACATTAATGACGCCACAACGGCGGGTCAGTCGGGCCTTTCAGTAAGTGTAGGTAATAGGCAGAAGTTAGAGGTAGGACAGTAATGATGTCACAATAGCGGGTCAGTGGGGCGCTTAGTTAACAGACAGAAGTTAGAGGTAGGGCTGTAATCACTGGCCGGAATATGTTTCATCATCAATCGCTTTTCAAATGTGTGTCGACATATAGTAAACAAACAGAAATAACCGAAGACTTACCGTACTGACACGCGGGACCGAACCAGCCTCTCTCACACGGGACACCATGTCCACAGAAACCCTCAGTGGTGCAGTTATTGTCTGAACACCGGCACTTGTACTGACACCAGGATCCGAACCAATCAGGGCTGCAGACTGAGACATTATTTAGTTTAGTTTCAACACCAGCTCATTTGATACATTGATATTCATTCATTCATTCATTCATTCATTCATTCATTCATTCATTCAGTAGCATATCCTTTGCAGAACCTCGCTCGCACAACAACCTTTCGAAAAACCTCTCGATCATAAGCAAGATCTCCCGCGTCGGATACACCTATCTGGAGATCATCCGCCACATCCTGCACCCATCTTCTCTATGGCCCTCCCCTTCACCTCTTCCCAGGCATATACCCCTCCATTAGTGTTCTCTCCAAACATTCGTGACGTTTCAAGTATCCAAAATATTTCAATTTTCTTTATTTTTATCGTCTTTAATAGCCAACCATCTTCAGTATTCAGCTCTTGAAGTATGGATGCATTTGTTTCTTTTATTTTTAAATCGAAGATATTCTTAGAACTCGTTTATAACATTTATAATGAAAGGCATTTATTCGCTGTTCAGCTTGTTTAGTAAGTGTCCAGGTCTCACAGGCGTATGTTACAATAGGAAAGATCAATCAATCAATCATGTGCCATGCCGGAAAGCGTGGGCGGTCATGACTCGCCATTTAACTCGATCACCAGAGTCGTGGATCAGCTCAGTTTTCCTGTCTCGTCCATGCCATGTGGCCAAGCCATCCAGGTATTTTCCTCTCGGTTTTCCTCTTGGTCTGTTCCCCTCGATCTTGCCAGTTGTCACTAAGTTCTCTAATCCATTTCTTCTGATAACATGTCCAAAAAATTTTGACTGTCTACGTCTAATTTCGCTAATAAATTTACGATTTTGTCATTTATCTCCTGTAGTAATTGGTCATTGGTTTTTCTATATTCTTTGCATTTTCCTCAGAAACAACATTTCTGCAGCCATCAGATGTTTTTCAGCTTGACTGCACATTGTCCAAGTTTCACATCCATACAAAAGAATGGGCTCTATGTATCCCCTCAACACTATTTTTCTCGTTTTAATTGACATGATTTTATTGGTCAGAATGTTTTTCATCTTGCTAAAGGCTACTTTCGTTATGGCGATTTTTATTCTATTCTCTTCAAGGCATCTCCCATCAGATGTTATGACTGTTCCGAGATAATTGTACCGATTCACTTGTTGAAGAATATTCCCATTTACTTGTATATTACATTGTGGTACTTCGTTCTTCCTAGTGACGACCATAACCTGTGTCTTCTTACAATTTAATTCTAACCCCAGCTGCCCACTGTGTACAACAACCGCGTCTACTAATTGTTGCAGATCCTAGGGGAAAGATGCATGCTCTTAAAAATCTAATTTTTGTAGTTCTATCTGTCCCTCTCAAAATTTTTTTCAGTTGTTTTAGTCTTTGAAGGGGGGCAATAGCTATTCATCTTTTAACTTCTTTCATTGTGTCACCGTTGTTGGTAATCAATGACCCAAGATATTCAAAATTTTCCACCACCCCCAATTTTTTTTTATAATTAAAATTTTTTTTCCATACTAGTTTTATATGTTTGCATTATCTTTGTTTTGGCTATGATAAGATATAAATTTTGATTTTCACTATTCAATTGGGTTGATGTTATTAGGTTTTCCATACAACTCTGTGTTGTGGATAGTAATACGGTATCATCAGCATACCGAATCTCTGGTATGTCATGACCAAAGTTATTTAGGGCATCATAAAGCTCCCTGTTTATATCTTCTCTTACATTTCTAATTATATGTTCGGCGTACAAGTTAAATAAATAGGGGGACAGCACACAGCTCTGACGGACTCCTTACTTGATGTCAAACCAATCGGATGTCTCGCCATCTATTCTATCTGCTTCTTGTTGGTCTAGATATAGCAGTTTTATGAGTTGTACTACATGTGATGGAAAGCCGACATTCCTCATGATTTCCCAAAGTTTATGATGTTGTACACAGTCACATGCATTTGAATAATCCACATGAGAATAGGCTTACATTAAATTCTCTGCACTTCTCTATTATTAAACGCATGTTGAGAATGTGATCTCTTGTTCCTCTTCCTTGTCTAAATCCAGCTTGAACCACGTTAATTTCTTCTTCCATTTTCTTACGAAGTCTTCTCATTATGATTTTAGTAGAAATTTACTTGCATGACTGATCAGGGCAACAGTTCTATAAATTAGTGCATAATTTCAAGTTGCCCTATTTTGGTATTGGGATGAAGGTAGTTCTCTTCCAATATGTTTGCCATATACCATATTTTCATATCCTTTTACATAATGCGTGATAGATTTCTATGCTTTCTTCTCCCCCCGCTTTAATTAGTTCAGCTGGTATCTCATCACATCCAGGTGATTTACCATTCTTCGGATTCTTTAGTGCCCATGCAATTTCATCTAATGAGAGTTAAGGTTCTGTCTCTGCTGTCATTGGTTCATGTATCTTTAATATTCTCAGCAGTACTCCTGCCATCTTTCTAGAAATTGTCTAGATTCTGGTAAGGTATTTCCCAACATGTCACAGATAACATTTAATTGAGGTTGAACATTTCTTGTCAATAATTTCATTTTTTTGAACATTTCGAATCTCTTCCAGTCTTATGATATTGCTCTATTCTGGTATAGCAATCTTGTATATACTGGTTTATGTTCTTATTTTGTTCTTTCTTATTTCTCGAGTTAAAGATTTATACTTCATCCTGCTGTTATCGGATTCACCTCCTTCTTGTTTCAGTTCCCTTCTTTGTTTTATTAATTCTAACGTGTCAGGTGTAACCCATGGCTTATGTTGCTTTTTCTTGGTCTGAATTAAATCTTTGGCTGCAGCTATCAAGATATCTCTATCTTGGACTGCCAATTCATCAGGTGTCAATTCCTCCTGTATAGACATCAAGACCCCAAAACTATTCTTCACTTCTATGTTTTATGCATCTGGTATTTTTGTGAGATCAAAACGAAGTGTCCTTGGTCCTCGCTCGGGTAAGTGTTTTGAGTTTTAATTTCAGATCTGCTTCTAATAACTGATGATCTGTGTCACAGTCTGCACTACGTAGGGTTTTTGCAGATGTTATGCTCCATCTCCATCTTATTTGAATTAAAATATAATATATCTGGTTTCTGGTAGTACTGTCCGGGGACTTCCACGCTAAGAGTCTTCTTGGGTGTTGTTTAAAAAGTGTGTTGGCTATCGTTAACTCATTATATGTGCAAAATGCAATTAATTTGTCACCTGCATAATCTCTATTTCCCAATCCAAATTTTACTAAAACGTGTCTCTCATGTTCAGCTCTTCCTGTACCCCCTTTTGAATTAACATCTCCCATTATTATTGTTATGTCAGTGTGACCAATCTTATGTAATGTGTCTTGCAGTGTGCTGTAAAAATCTTCAATTTCGTCTCCCTTTTCAGTTGAAGTAGGTGCATAAATCTGTATGAGATTTGTGTTTTTTTTTGGATGGCCTTTAATTCTGACAGTGAAGTTTCTATCACTACCCGGGTTATACTCAATGAAAGCTTTTGCAGTTGTTTTATCTAAACAATATGTCACTCGGCTCTGGCCTCCTCTCTACCAGAATATATGAACAGACTTCCATTTTCAGTTGTAAAATGTCCCTTGCCTCTACGGCGATTTTCACTAATCCCTAAAATGTTAATATTTAACCTCTCAATCTCATCACATACTATCTTAAGCTTACCCTCACACAGACTTCTCACATTCCAAGTTCCTAGTCTCGCTCTCCTTCTTAGTCTGACACATGGGATTTCCTTGGTAACACAGCCAGGAATAACTCTGTCATCACGATTACTAGTATTGGTTCCTGTGTCACACTCTTCCCCAGTGTTATCAGAAATGCCTGGCCTGGGGATCTTACCGCCAGATTTTTTTTTTCTGTCATGGTTGTTTAGGTTTCTTGGCAAGTTTTGCAGAAGGTAGTCTGCCATTGCTTTTCTTCAGGGCAGTAACTGTACTAGCCGGTGGCCATAGCCGTTGTCTCAACTGATGAGATCATCTGCCTATCGTCGCAGAGTGCAAGACCATAACCAACAACAATCTGTCGGCTACTCTCACATTCCATCCACCACCTGCTTCCATGGCTTCACGTAACCCTGATCGTGGGGCTAAACGGGTACTCCACCTTGCCCAAGGGTGTCCCGTAGACTAACGGAGGAAAGGAGGCGTCTTACATCTCCTTTGATGGGGGATACCCCTACCCCGCTAACAGGACATTCATACTGCTATATATATATATATATGCACTACTTATACATTTCTAATACCTTGGACTGCAATAGTAATTAACAACGATTGTCTGGAAGAGGCTAATGAAACCAGAACAGTATATACAACAATAAAAAAGAGAAAAACAACTCTCTGTGGTCATATACTGAGGGAAGAGGCAGCGGTAAACATCGTGACGACTGGAAAGATGTGTGGGAGAAGAGACAGAGACAGGCTGAGAAAATGATGCTGGATGGACTGAGACCATGGCATGGAGGAATATCATTAGGAAGGTTGGCCGAGAAAACCAAGAACTGAGGTCTGTGGAGAGCCATGAGTGCCTACGCCAGCTGGCAAGGCTCATAATGATTATGACTTCATAAAAATGCTTCTGTTCGGGCAAAATTAAAATCCTAACTTGCACAGTTCACGGCGACTGCACTAGTCAGGCGGCTTTAATTCCTCAAGCTCAAGACTCTCCTGGTCTACATTGCAACATAGACAGTAGATGACACATGACAGTGATATACATACAAGCAGACATAGGTTGTCAAAATGTCGGTGGACAATTTGGGGCCACCTTAAGCAAGAAAACAGAATAACGACAACATGTAAACGCCATCATTAGCCGACTCGTTGACAAGGTCATTAAGACTGATGTCATGTCATCTTCAACTGTCGAGAGCTAGACGTTAAAATCGTGCCTCGTACTGGAGGGAACTATCACACACCAAGTGGGCGCGGATACAAGTCGTGTGCTTCAGGCGGAGCTTCTGTATCCTGTATAGACCACAGCAGATCTACCGAGGGAGACTGATCAGTAGTAAAACTTGCATGAGTGCTCAGACCTGATTCTTTTAATACGTGATACAAATCTGCCACTTTCCACTGTATATCGCTGCAGATAACTATTTAATCAGGAAGGTTGTGTACAGAGTGCAGCCCAGGTTGCAAATGCATAATAAGATTGTCTAACACCCATAGACTGACCTTTTATCAGGTAAATGACCGAGGCAACCATAGACGAGCGAAGTACACCTCTGTCAGTAACACGAGCACACAGGTAGGTCAACTACAGCTCTGTCAGTAACAGGAGCACACAGTTGGGTCAACTACAGCTCTGTCAGCAATAGGAGCACACAGATAGGTCAACTACAGCTCTGTCAGTAACAGGAGCACACAGTTGGGTCAACTACAGCTCTGTCAGCAATAGGAGCACACAGATAGGTCAACTACAGCTCTGTCAGTAACAGGAGCACACAGTTGGGTCAACTACAGCTCTGTCAGTAACAGGTACACACAGGTAGGTCAACTACAGCTCTGTCAGTAACAGGAGCACACAGTTGGGTCAAATACAGCTCTGTCAGTAACAGGAGCACACAGTTGGGTCAACAACAGCTCTGTCAGTAACAGGAGCACACAGTTGGGTCAACTACATACATACATTGGCACCTTGCCGTCTTGACAGACGATAGTTTGTGCTTTAAAAAGGCATAATAACTTTTAACTATGGCGGTAGCGAGTGTGACTGATAAGGCCAATTTGCGCTGTAAATGTCCGTTCACAGTGGGTGCATGTGAACACGTGGTCATTTCCACCATCATGCACCATCTTACGTCTCAAACGCTTGGTGTGTGACTTTTCTGCAATAATTTTCTCCTTTGACTTTATTCCATTTCTGATATTTGCCCTCCATGCAACACGTTCAGTGGCGACTTGCTCCCAATGTGCATTATCAATGCCTGTATCAATCATGTCCCGCTTACACACATCTTTGTATCGTAGTAGAGGCCGACCCTGAGATCTCTTACCCATCTGTAATTCACCAAAAAAGATATCCTTTGGTATTCTACCATCATCCATCCGCCTAAGATGTCCTATCCATCTAAGTCTACGAAGACTGAGCATGGAATAAACTGTCACACAACCTAATCTTTCCAATACTTCAGTATTTGTGATTTTGTCTTGCCACTTAATACCAAGAATTCTTCGCAGACACCGCATATGAAAGCTGTTTAAATTGTTCTCTTGGTGTGAGTAAGTTGTCCAGGTTTCACTGCCATAGAGAAGAGTACTAAGGACACAGGCTTGATAGACAAGGACTTTTGTTTTGGCAGTAAGCTTCCTGTTCTCCCAGACTCTTTTTCTTAACCTGTTCATTGTTGTTGCTGCCTTACCAATCCGGATGTTGATTTCCTGATCTAGGGATAATTTGCTATTTACCACCGATCCTAGATATGTAAAATGATCTACTATCTCTAGTTCGGCGTCGTCAATAAAGATTGATGGTACCCCATGTGCACCTTGTGACATAATCTGTGTCTTCTTTTTGCTAATTGTTAAACCAAATTCAGAACAAGCATTGGAGAATGCAGATAGTAGACATTGCAATTCTTCCTCAGAGTGGGTCGTAACTGCAGCATCATCTGCAAAAAGCAACTCTCTGATCAGTACCCTCCTAATTTTGGTCTTAGCCTTCAATCTCTGAGCATTGTAGAGGCCGCCATCTGAGCGTGAGTGAATGTATATACCACCATCCTGATCACGAAATGCATATTTCAGTAGAAGTGAAAAGTATATTCCAAAGAGGGTGGGAGCTAGTACACAACCTTGCTTAACTCCACTCTTGATTTCAAATTCTTCAGAAGTTGCACCATCAAACTTGATTATACCCTTCATGCCTGTGTGGAACGATTCCACAATAGACAGAAGAGTTGGTCAACTACAGCTCTGTCAGTAACAGGAGCACACAGTTAGGTCAACTAAAGCTCTGTCAGTAATAGGAGCACACAGTTGGGTCAACTACAGCTCTGTCAGTAACAGGAGCACACAGTTGGGTCAACTACAGCTCTGTCAGTAACAGGAGCACACAGTTGGGTCAACTACAGCTCTGTCAGTAACAGGTACACACAGGAAGGTCAACTAAAGCTCTGTCAGTAACAGGTACACACAGGTAGGTCAACTACAGCTCTGTCAGTAACAGGAGCACACAGTTGGGTCAACAACAGCTCTGTCAGTAACAGGAGCACATAGTTGGGTCAACTACCGCTCTGTCAGTAACAGGAGAAAACAGCCTTGTCAAACACAGCTTTGTTGACTGCGGGAGAAAACAGCCTGGTCAACTACAGCTCTGTCAGTAACAGTAGCACAGATGGTGGTCAACTACAGCTCTATCGAACGAACGAACGAACGAACGAACAAACTTTATTTTAAAAGGGTAACAAATTGGGCACGCAAGCCCGTCTTACATTCGGCCCTTTCAATCACTCATCTTTCATTCATCAAATGTGCATGTTACATTAACATAGGGGAAAAATACATTGTCAGATGGATTTTGTAAGCATAAACAATGCATATTATGCATTATACATTCACATGAGAAAACAAAAAAGAACATTATCAAATAAAAGTTGCAAACATAACAGTGCATATTGCAATGTTGTGAGGCACATCCCCCATCCACCCTCATATCCCGCAGCCACCAACACATCCCCCACCCATCAAACCTCCCCCACCCACCCACACATACCTCCACGCACTCACACAGAACCAGGCAAACATACATGCCGCCATCCACCCACTGATCCCCCACCCACACACATTTCCCCACCCACACACACATCCTCACACACCAAGAAGAAGAAGAAGAAGAAGAAGAAGAAGAAGAAGAAGAAGAAGAAGAAGAAGAAGAAGAAGAAGAAGAAGAAGAAGAAGAAGAAGAAGAAGAAGAAGAAGAAGAAGAAGAAGAGGAGGAGGTGGAGGAGGAGGAGGAGGAGGAGGAGGAGGAGGAGGAGGAGGAGAAGAAGAAGAAGAAGAAGAAGAAGAAGAAGAAGAAGAAGAAGAAGAAGAAGAAGAAGAAGAAGAAGAAGAAGAAGAAGAAGAAGAAGAAGAAGAAGAAGAAGAAGAAGAAGAAGAAGAAGAAGAAGAGGAAGAAGAAGAAGAAGAAGAAGAAGAAGAAGAGGAAGAGGAAGAAGAAGAAGAAGAAGAAGAAGAAGAGGAAGAGGAAGAGGAAGAAGAAGAAGAAGAAGAAGAAGAAGAAGAAGAAGAAGAAGAAGAAGAAGAAGAAGAAGAAGAAGAAGAAGAAGAAGAAGAAGAAGAAGAAACCACACACACATACCCCCGCCAACCCACACATTCCGCACCTATCCACACACATATCCCGCACTCTCACAATTTTCCCCACCCACCCACACATCAGCCAACCTACACCCACTCACCCACCCAATATTCGCCACCTCTCAACTACACATCCCCACCTATACACACATCCCCACGCATAAACACATCTCCCCACCTGCCCTCACATATCCCCCACCCACTATCAGTAACAGGAGCGCACTTTCACACACACACACACACACACACACACACACACACTCACGCGCGCACACACACACATTCACAATTAAACAAACACAAAACATATAGACAGCATTTAAGTATGAGCAGGTCAAGTTGAACAACACAAGTACGCACTCAGTGGTCGGAATCACCGGCACTGTCAGCTCTCTCTGATGTCTGTTGTGTATTCTGAGAGAAACATGAGTCATGTATACATACCCGCTTGTGTATTTTGAGAGCAACATGTGTAAACGTACATACCTGCTTGTGTATTCTGAGAACAACGTGTGTCATGTATGCATACCTGCTTGTGTATTCTGAGAACAACGTGTGTCATGTATACATACCTGCTTGTGTATTCTGAGAACAACGTGTGTCATGTATACATACCTGCTTGTGTATTCTGAGAACAACGTGTGTCATGTATACATACCTGCTTGTGTATTCTGAGAACAACGTGTGTCATGTATACATACCTGCTTGTGTATTCTGAGAACAACGTGTGTCATGTATACATACCTGCTTGTGTATTCTGAGAACAACGTGTGTCATGTATACATACCTGCTTGTGTATTCTGAGAACAACGTGTGTCATGTATACATACCTGCTTGTGTATTCTGAGAACAACGTGTGTCATGTATACATACCTGCTTGTGTATTCTGAGAACAACGTGTGTCATGTACAGATACCTGCTTGTGTATTCTGAGTGCAACATGTATCATGTATACATACCTGCTTGTGTATACTGAGAACAACGTGTGTCATGTATACATACCTGCTTGTGTATTCTGAGTGCAACGTGTATCACGTATACATACCTGCTTGTGTATTCTGAGAACAACGTGTGTCATGTACACATACCTGCTTGTGTATTCTGAGAACAACGTGTGTCATATACACATACCTGCTTGTGTATTCTGAGAACAACGTGTGTCATGTACACATACCTGCTTGTGTATTCTGAGAACAACGTGTGTCATGTATACATACCTGCTTGTGAGTGCACAGAGTCCAGAAGGGCCCCTGCTATCAGCATGAGGACTCTGGTATGTCTGAGGTCCATATTACTTGTGCAGACACGTAACTTCAGTCTCTGGTCGTGCCTCGTTGAACAGCTCTGGAAATAGATAAATATAGGATGACAGACAGAAAACAGACAGACAGACACGCATATATATATATATATATATATATATATATATATATATATATATATATATATATATATATATATATATATATATATATATATATATATATATATAAGCAGACGGGCAGTCAAACAGACAGATAGAAAAACAGACAGGCAGAGAGACAGACATGAGACAGACAAACAGATCAACATTAGACAGACAGGCATGCAGACAGGCAACAGACAGACATCCACAGAAACAAACAGACAGAGAGTTAAACATACAGAGAGCCAGAGAGCCAGACATCAGACAGACACACAGATTCCCGCCAGACATCAGACAGACACACAGATTCCCGCCAGACATCAGATAGACACACAGATTCCCGCCAGACATCAGACAGACACACAGATTCCCGCCAGACATCAGACAGACAAACAGACAGACATCAGACAGATACACGTATCCCCGCCAGACATCAGACAGACAAACAGACAGACATCAGACAGACACACGTATCCCCGCCAGACATCAGACAGACACACGGATCCCCGCCAGACAGATCACATACACACAGATCACAGAAAGACAGACAGAAAGGAAATCCGTCAAGCAATAGCCACACAGTCAACAACAGGAAAGATTGACTAACAGGGTGATAGACAGTCAGGCAGACAGACAACCAACAAACAGACAGGCAGGTAAACATACAGCCAGACAGAAATGAGGTTCAAGGGCAGTCAAGGGCAGGCCTGTTTCATGACCAACCATCACATACGACAGACAGTCAGCCAAATGGACAACCATGCATACCAGCAGGTGACAGACAATGTCTGACAGAGAGACAGACATACTTACATATTTTTGACACCGTTAGACCACACGTGAGTGTAAACAATAACTGAATACCAGCATTGCCGATGTCACGTCAATATCATTTATTTCTCCCTAATTCGATTCTGTGTAAGACTACGTATTTATGCATGTGTGCCTGCGGGGGTGTATTCGAATGAGTATGTGTGTGAGCGCATGTTTGTGGGTGAGTACAAACCTGAGCGTGTGCAAGTCTCTGATTGTCTATTTTCACTTCTTGCTCTATGTTCATTGCATAGATCAGCGGTTCTCAACCTTTTTGGTCCCGTGTTCCCCTTCACCATATTTTCAGAACGTCATCCCCCCCCCCTTTCGTATCTTTCGTATTTCCTCTCTAAAATTCCCCGCCCCTACATAGTATACGTGATAATGGAAGCTAAATTTAATAGCACATACTAAAACAAGTCTAGACGTCTACATAAAACGTGATTTGAGGGTCTACTTACTTTATAAAATGAATTTCAGAAGGGTGAGGCGTACAGAATCGTAAAGTATGAAGGGAAAAACACTATCAAGTAATCGGTACTTGTATTAACGCGATCTTGAAATAATCTTGTTTTCCCCTTGGTCTGTTCCCCTCGATCTTACCACTTGGTGACAACTGGTAAGATCGAGGGGAACAGACCAAGGGGAAGACCTAGAAACAAGTATCTGGATGGCTTGGCCTTGTGGCATGGTCGAGACAAAAACACGGAACTGATCCACGACTCTGTTGATCGAGTGAGATGGCAGAACATGACCGCCCACGCTTACCGGCATGGCACATGATGGATGGATGGAAATAATCTTAATACCCCCCCCCCCCTTTACCCCCCTGAAACCCTAAAATTTCCCCGTGGGTATGGGGGGTGGGGGGATTCCCCACCGATTGAGAACCACTGGCATAGATAGAGCTGTTAAGAAGGCAGGAAGTGAGAATGTTACACTTGACACCTGCGACCAATGAACGCTGAGATCATCTCTAAATGCCTGGACTAGGAAACAAAACTGTGCTGGCGACCTCAAACGTCACGGCTCTTTAGACACAACTGTCATGGTGGGCTTGGTTACTGGATAACTTGGCAACCGCCTAGCCACATCACAGCTCACCAACATCACGGTCGGTCCTCCAACATCACGGTCGTTCCTCCAACATCACGGTCGTTCCTCCAACATCACGGTCGTTCCTCCAACATCACGGTCGTTCCTCCAACATCACGGTTGAGAGATATTGTATATACATACGTGTCATATCGGTTGGCCCTCTACGTCACCATATCTGGTGTTATTCGGCTCAGAAACAGCCAACCCCATTCCCCATCATTTATGTTGCATGACCTTGGCAGGACGTTGCTATCAACCCCAGTCTCAGGTTGATTAACTAGTTCAGCAGTTTGCCATTACTTTATGATGGAGAAGTCCACATTGTAATCTATCTGACTTGACTGGTATAGGAGTTGAACCCACAGCCCCGCGATCAACCCACCGGACCTTAACCATTACGCCATGCGGCCACGCTAAGCTCTCCCATATCCAACACATGTTATACACTGAAACACATTCAACACGAACCATTATTATACAGAGAGTTTGTAAAGTCTCACTACACTTTCAATGTAGAACAAATGTCAAAACTGAAGTAATGACGTCAGGAAAAAATGTGCTAACAAATTAATTAAATTAGATACAATAGTCACTGATATGGTCTATCGCTGTTTTGGGGAAGCTAGAAAGTACCAATGAAGTATTAATTATAACGGGTGTTGGAAATGTCCTCCAAAATGTCTTTTTCAAGACATGACTGTACAACGTGTCTGCAACGTGTCTGAATGATAATTCCGATTGTTGTTTTCAGGACGTCAATGGTGTGTAGATAATTTTTGTAAACATTTCCTTTCAAGAAACCCCACAGATAATAATCTAATGGAGTTAGATCTGGAGGACGAGCAGCCAAATTTAGACGTGATATTATGCGATTTGCGAACATTTCTTTCCCCCCCCCCCCCCCCCCCAAAAAAAAAAAAAAAAAAAAAAAAAAAAAAAACACACACACACACAAAAACAGCAACAACATACCAAAAAAAAAAACCGCAGTGATGCTCTAACTCTCTATGCAGTTATTGGAACCACTCATCTTCAATTTCACGATCTTTCAGCTGTTCTAAAACAGATTCCAGAATGTCAATACTGTACCGATCGGCATGTATGGTGTTGTTGAAGAAAATTGGTCCAATAAAACTTTTTTCAACTGACGCCGCATCAAACCCCAATTTTCTCATCGCGTAGAAGCGCTTCGTGAAATGCATTGGGAATAAAAGTGCTCCAAATACTATTATTTAGACTATTAACGTATCCACATAGATTAAACCGTGCCTCATCAGAGAAGAATGTTACATTGAGAATTGACTCGCCTTCTTTAGCTAAAGATGCTTGAAAACACGTGGAGTAGTTGACTCTGGATTGATTATCACATTCTTTTAGTTCAGACACAACAGAATTCCTGTATGGATGAAAATGTAATCGTTGTTTAAGAATTGTGTTCACTGTGCTCACTGATACTTTCACTTGTTCAGACAAGTTCTTAAGGAATTGCTTGGACATTTCAGGATTCTATTTTCGATATCTGGACATGTTTCTTCAGACACAGCGGGCCTATCAGATCGCTGAGCATCTTCTACATTTCCAGTAACAAGAAACTTCTTCATCACATTTTTATCCGTAATGCGATGAGTAGGTTATTTATCGGAAAATCTTGCTATAAATCTTTGAACAACTATCCGTGTGTATGGACCGCCATTTCGAAACACTTGCTCAACGAAAAAAATATAAAGATTCTTTCTTTTGTTGATAACACCCTTCTATTTGAAGTGCAAAGAATTACCCGAAACAGACGACAGCCATTTGCTGCATATTGCTGCACGATTGACTTTGGAGTACACTTTTGGTGACGTCATGTACTTCATTTTTCATATTTGTTCTACATACAAAGTGTTGTGAGACTTTACAAACACCCGGTATATACTGATGCCGAAAAGTCGGAAAATAAAAGTGTTGGAATGTCTTTTCCCCGTGTTTGTCATGAGGTAGAGAGCGAATGCCTGCTGGAATGAAAAGCGCATAATTCAACCCTCGGGTTTGTGTACAGATTACACGAAACCAATGAAAGCTACACGTGCAACACGATTTTCAACAGCTACGACCCAAAAATTATATACACATTGTGGCAGTATACTGGTATAAAATAAGGCCTTTCAGACAAAACACCAAGTATATGTGCTTGCAATATCACGACTATCTGAAAACGACCGCCAGCGAGTCATTGGTATCTTGGAGACCGGAATGAGCCATTGTCAGGATGAATTACCACCACAGCACTATTGTACGTCTCAATGAACGTTACGGAACCACTGACAGTGCCCGGGATAGACTTCAGAGTGGCCACCCACGAGTTGCTAACCCATCGCAAGATCGTCATCTTGTGCTGATTCACTTAAATAATCGTTTTCTCCCTGAAAATTAAACAACAACAGCAATAGTGGGTAAACGTGGGCAAGTATCTCGAATACCAGTCATACGACGACTCGTATATACAGGCCTTACTGTAAGACAATATTATGTTGGGCCAAACGTGACCAACAGACATCGTTAGGGGTCAGTGGAATGCTATCCTGTTCACAGACGAGAGCAGAATCAACCTATCTTTTGCTGATGGACGTATGAGGATTTGGTGACGGTGTGGAGAGCGCTTTGCACATTGCTATGTTCCTTAGCACAACCGATTTGGAAGTGGCAGAATTCACATTTGGGGAGGATTTAGTTTTCACCATCGCTTACCTCTTCGTGTCTTCCGTGGAGATGTTAATGCTGTGACATATCGAGATGAGGTTCTGCATGCATTGTTTGCTCCCGCGTTCGCAAATTACCCAGACGTGCATTTTATCCAGCAAGATAACGAACATGTGAACACCGCATGCATTACGCCGCAATATCTACAGCAGCAGAACATTGTGGAGATTGATAGGCCTGCCCTGTCAGGAGACATGTTCCCTAAAGAACATCTGTGGGACGAGTTTGGACGCACAGTTTACAGACAAGGTTCCGCAGCTAATCTGCAGCAGCTCGAACTTACACGTGGGCGGGAATTGATTCCCCGGAATTTTCTCCAGAGACTTGTGCGATTCATGCAGAGCCTCTGCCAAGATTATTTGCAAACACACGGTAATCATACCAGATACTGAGGATAGTGTGAATGCAATTTTTTATTGGTTGCATTTTTGTTTTCTACCTTGCCTGCACAGAATGCAATGAATTCCATATGATAGTCAAATGTACACATTAATGGCTAGCATGGATTCATAGGAAAATGAACATTCATAATCAAGTGTCATGCCAGCTGACGTAGGCGTTCATAGCTCTCGTCAGACAGGTCTGCAGTCTTACCAGTATCATACCCGGCAAGGAATGGGTGCCGTTGCCTCCAGCTTTTAAGTGCACTTTCTCCTGCATGATCACACTCGACAGACGGTGCAGAGAGCAGAACCCTGCCGCTGTCAATGCTGAGGTTAACGCGCTCATCTATGAACACTCAGATAGCCCCGATGTGCTCATCTATACAGATGGATCTGTTGTAAAGCAGCAGAGAAGTGCGTGGGCATTTACAGCCCGTTCAGCGGGCCGAACCGTTCAAGAATCCAGTGGTGCCCACTCTATGACCACGAGCAGCATGACGATGGAGGTGATGGCAGTTACACAGGCTTTCATATGGCTGGAATCACAGCATTATACCAACGTGTGTGTACTAAGTGATTCAATTAGCATGATTCAGAAGGTCGAAGCTGGATCTGTACGTAGACAGTGGACTGGGTCGCTGCGGAAGTCTGTTGTCCGTAAAGCCACCTTCATCTTCGTCCCGGGACATGCGGGAGTCTAGGGAAATGAACGAGCTGATAAACTGGCTGGCTCTGCACCCCTTGTAGATGGCCAGCCCATGGATCGTGCCGATGTTATTAACGACCTCAAAGATATGGCGAGAACAGAGGACTTTGACGTCAGTGATTCCACATCGCTGTCCAGGATGAAAGACTTGGGAGTAAGAATCGGCACAGCCAGACGCGAGAGGTACATCGGGAAAACAAAGCGCCTCGTCAACCAACACAGAACTGGCACTATTAGCCACCGGACGCTGATGCATATGTTGGGGGGGGGGGGAATCTGAGCACCTATGGACATGTCCGGAGTGCAATGAAGTTACCCCAACTGATAACTGATAACTGATAACAGCTCTCAACAGATTTCGGTCTTTGGTTTTCTGGATCAACTCTGCTGATGATATTCCTCCATGGCACCATATCAACCAATCCAGCATCATTTATCTTGGTCTGCCTCTGCGTCTTTCCCCCTTGATCTTTCCAGCTGTAACGATGTTCTTCAATGCCTCTCTTCTCATCACATGACCAAAGAAAGTTGTTTGTCTCTTTCTTATTGTTGTATATAATGTTCTAGCCTCGTTAGACTCTTTCAGGAAATCTTTGTTAGTTATTTTGGCAATCCAGGGAATTCGCAACATTAGTCTCAGGAACTATATCTCAATTGCTTTCAAGTTCTTCCTAATGTATTCATTTACATTCCAAGATTCACTGCCATACAACAAAATACGTTCTGTATAGCAATTCAGTAATCTCTTTCTTACATTCAATGATAGTGAATTATTTCATTAGATACTCTTCATCTTTTTGAAATGCATCTTTTGCTTGTCATATTCTACTCGTAATCTCCGTCGAACATCTTCCATCTGATGTTATAAATGCCCATAAGTATTTAAAATTATCCACTTGGTTAAGATTGTTCCCTTATATTTCCATTTCACATTTTGGTATCACCTTTTTCTTTGATATCACCATTTTTACTGTTTTCCTGATAACCAAGGAGAGTCCTTGCTGTGCACTCTCTGTTATGGCAATTTCCAGCAATGGTTGCAGATCTGTTGTATTATCCGCCACCAATACCGTGTCATCTGTATAGAGTGTATTGTTTATATTATAACCTCCGATTAGTATTCCTGGCTTCTCTTTGATCTCTCTCATTATTACTTCACTATAGAAGGAGAAGAGTTCTGGTGACAAGACACATCCCTGTCGTACACCTAGCTTTATTTTTCATAATTTGCCTTTTTATTTCATATGTTAATTGCTGCTAGTTGGTTTCAGTAAATATCCTTTATAATTATGAAATCTTGCCCATAAATGTTAATATCTCCAACATTTTAATCAGTTCATCATGTTTTACTTTATCAAATGCCTTTGTATAGTCAATGAAGCACACATATGTGAAACACTGATATATCAATACTATATGTGCCACACTGATATATCAATACTATATGTGCCACACTGATTTATCAAAACTATATTTCTCACAAAGATATATCAATACTAATTGTGCCACACTGATATATCAATACTATATGTGCAGCACTGATATATCAATACTACATGTGCCACACTGATATATCAATACTATATATTAAAAAGTCGCTTAAAAGTCGACAGGGTCGACTTCATTGCTCCGGGTTTTTATCCCATATGGCTCGGTCTCTTTCCGCAGCACGGAAAGCGTCGCACAAAGCACGAACTCCATAGCTTTTAGCGACGACCCATGGGAGTCTCCGAAACATTTAACTCGTAAACCGAAGGACACGGCCCGGAATCGAACCCACAACCTTCGGCTCACGAGTCAAACGTCAAACGGCTTGACCACTTCGCCACAGAGACTCCCAATACTATATATGAAACACTTATATATCAATACTACATGTGCTATACTGATATATCAATACTTTATATGCCTCACTGATATACCAAATAGAAAGAAAAAGCATGATATACCAAAACTATATGTGCCACACTGATATATCAATAATTTATGTGCCACACTGATATATCAATACTATATGTGACACACTGACATATCAATACTATGTGTGACACACTGATATATCAACACTATATGTGTCATACTGATATATCAATACAATATGTGACACACTGATATATCAATAATATATGTGCTACATTGCTTTATCACTACGATATGTGCCACATTGATATATCAATACAATATGTGACACACTGATATATCAATAATATATGTGCTACATTGCTTTATCACTACGATATGTGCCACACTGATATATCAATACTGTATGTACCACACTGATTTATTAATACAATAAGTGCCCCACTGATATACCAATACTGCATATACTGTTGTGTGTGTGTGTGTGTGTGTGTGTGTGTGTGGGGGGGGAGGGGGGTTGAGGAGTGTGCGATGTATCTGTCTGTATCAATGTGTCTGTGTCAGTTTCATTCTGTGTCTGTCTGTGTCTGTCTGTCTGTGTCTGTCTGTCTGTGTCTGTCTGTGTCTGTGTCTAAGTCTGTCTCTGTCTGTCTGTGTTTGTGTCTGTCTATATATGTCTGTGTATGTCTGTGTCGGTCTGTGTCTGTCTATGTCTTTCTGTATCTGTGTCTGTCAGTGTCTGTGTCTGTCTGTATCTGTGTCTGTCAGTGTCTGTGTCTGACTGTGTCTGTGTTTGTCTGTGTCTGTTTGTCTGTGTCTGTCTGTGTCTGTGTCTGCCTGTGTCTTCCTGTGACAGTGTCTGTGTTTGTATGTGCCTGTCTGTGTCTGTGTCAGTCTATGTCTCTGTGTGTGTGTTGTGTGGTTGTGTGTGTGTGATTCAAGGTCGACAGAGAGATGGTCGGAAATCACCTTCCGTTGTGTTTCCGCTTTGTATTGCTACTGGCCAGGCGTAGAGAACAGTCTGACCTCCCGTACATCCTAGCCAACTGTGGGTTTCGCTATGAGTCCTTTGACCTGACCCTAGAGAACTAGCCTTGAGATGTGGGATTAGCATTATGCATGCTGACCTAAGCACGTCAACCCTTTCCACTCGGTCCCCTCTGTTACAGTTGAGACACACGCCCCGTCGAACGCCGATTGATATACACACATATGGGACTATAGTATGTCCAGAAATGAATGCCGTCATTCACGATCAATTATTTTGAAAACTGTCTGTTGCATCGTTATGAAATTTTTCCTGCCGTCTTATATTTACCCCGACCCAAGGAATATGTCTTTGATAGGTCCAAAAGCAACTTAAATCATGAAAACGGCGACATGTCTTTGAAGTTTTGATGAAAAACTAGTGGATTTCTCGCTAATAAACTTGTTTTACGGTAATGCCAATTCCCCCGCCAGTTCGGATGACAAACACAAGGCGGATCCAGATTCGTAAGGGAGTGGGTGCATTGTCTGCTCTGCTGAGACGGAACATGATTACATGTTTTGCACGACGAATATAGCTGTGAATGTCTCTGTAGTGGGCTTCCTTCTTAACGGTCAAGATGTTGGTCATCTTTTCATTGAAGTTTATAGAATGATTTGTAAGTTCGTGTGTTGTCCCCTCATTTGACAACGTGTTTCTTCTCACGTTTCTTGTTATGCCACAATATGTCAGTTCGTACCGCAATATTACTCTTCGTTTGGTATTTGATGCGTCTAGAGCTTTTTGCTTTTTCAATGTCAGTTTGTCACCGTTGAGGGATCACGGAATTGAAAATTCAACACTGGAATACAAACTGTTGCCATTAACAAGTTGTATTGATTATGCTGATGCTGTAATGTTTAGGGCCTGCAATTCTTCTGAATATTTGTAGCAAAATATCCCAGTTGGTGTGCACGTGGATTAAGGTCTGCGATCTGATCAAACCTTAATCTGTGTCGGACGATTCCAATAGGTTGATGACTGCTCTCGGTTGCATAAAATTCAATCCTTCCTTTCTCCAATAGTCCTCTTCCTCTTTCAACACATGGTCCCCACATTTTTACAGTAACTTTTATCAATATTTAATAGCGCGGATTGGATTAGTATGTTGACGTCAGACAATTTGAATATAGTATTGTCAGCTGCCACCTGTCCTTTAATTTTAGCCCACACAAGTTCTATAGGGTTAAAATGAGAATGGTACGGCGGAAGTCTCAAGCACCCATGACGATGCTCTTCTATCAACTTGTCGATTTGATATTTTTTTGCTTTTTGGCGTCTGTTTTACAAGGGACAACAATTCTACCTAGAAATACGTTTCTGGAAATGGTATGTTTGACATTCGGAGCCATATCTTTATTGCTCCCTTTGTGCTCGATGCTGCAGGCATTTTGTCTTCTTGGGCATTGATATCATGCATTATCCATAACTGGACACGACGGTCTATCTAGGGATGGAAGCACAGTATTCTCGAGCCAATCTCTAAAAACATTACCATTCATCTTATTATGATAATCCCTATTGTCTGTATGCTTTGATACGAACACGAGCCCAGCATTCTGTTGTAAGCCATAACTGGACATGACGGTCTATCTAGGGATGGAAGCACAGTATTCTCGAGCTAATCTCTAAATACATTACCATTCATCTTATTATGATAATCCCTATTGTCTGTATGCTTTGATACGAACACGAGCTCAGCATTCTGTTGTAAGCCATTATGCGTATTACCAGCATGGGCCATGACCAAAAGCTGTCCTATACTACTGGGCACATATCGCTTTATCTGTCTATCCACTGATTGCCATTCCTTATCACTTGTGTGGTGCGCATTGATCCACATTTCATCCAAACACACTATGCCATAATTTTCTTTGCGCATTTAACTTATTTCACGTAGGTATCGGCTTCTCATGGCTCCTAAATGCGGTTGCTCGCAAAGAATATTTCTACCGCCCTTGTACTTTCTAAAAGTGAAGATAATGTCCTTATAATTTTCCACAAAGTTGTTTTGGATAGCTCTATGTTATTGTTCTTTCTCAACCAAACCCTAAGTTCTCTTACAGTCACTGTTTCTTTGGCATCCAGCATTTTTATAATGCTGGATAATCCTGGATATAAAATCCTAAATTTTTATAATTTTAGGAGTCACCGTGGCGAAGTGGTCAAGCCTTTTGACTCGGGCTCCAAAGGTTGTGGGTTCGATTCCGGGCAGCATCCTTCGGTTCACGAGTTAAATTTCTTGGAGACTTCAGTGGGTAGTCGCTAGAGCTGCGGAGTTCGTGCTTTGTGCGATGCTTTCCGCGCTGCGGAAAGAGACCGAGCCATATGGGATAGAACCCGGTGCAATTAAATCGACCCTGTCGACTTTTAAGCGACTTTGCGAGAGTGCCATTAGTTCCGTGTGTCTACTACACCATCCTCATGGAGGATAGTGTCATTTGTTCCATTGATTGATTGATTGATTGATTGATTGATTGATTTAGGAACCGACATCACAGCTTGTTCCATGGATCTACACCATCATCAGAGAGGAGAGTGTCATTTGTTCCATCTATCTACTACACCATCATCAGAGAGGGGAGTGTCATTTGTTCCATGTGTCCTCTACACCATCATCAGAGAGTAGAGTGTCATTTGTTCCATGGATCTACTACACCAGCATCAGAGAGAAGAGTGCCATTTGTTCCATGGATCTACTACACAATCATCAGAGAGGAGAGTGTTATTTGTTCTATGGATCTACTACACCATCATCAGAGAGTAGAGTGTCATTTGTTCCATGTATCTACTACACCATCATCAGAGAAGAGAGTGTCATTTTTTCCATGTTTCTACTACACAATCATCAGAGAAGAGAGTGTCATTTGTTCCATCGATCTACTACACAATCATCAGAGAAGAGAGTGTCATTTGTTCCATCGATCTACTACACCAGCATCAGAGAGGAGAGTGTCATTTGTTCCATCGATCTACTACACCAGCATCAGAGAGGAGAGAGTCATTTGTTCCACCGATCTACTACACCATCATCAGAGAGGAGAGTGTCATTTGTTCCATCGATCTACTACACCAGTATCAGAGAGTAGAGTGTCATTTATTCCATGTATCTACTACACCATCATCAGAGAGTAGAGTGTCATTTGTTCCATGTGTCCTCTACACCATCATCAGATAGTAGAGTGTCATTTGTTCCATGGATCTACTACACCAGCATCAGAGAGGAGAGTGTCATTTGTTCCATGGATCTACTACACAATCATCAGAGAGGAGAGTGTCATTTGTTCCATCGATCTACTACACCATCATCAGAGAGTAGAGTGTCATTTGTTCCATTTATCTACTACACCATTATCAGAGAGGAGAGTGTCATTTGTTCCATGTTTCTACTACATCATCATCAGAGAAGAGAGTGTCATTTGTTCCATGGATCTACTACACAATCATCAGAGAAGAGAGTGTCATTTGTTCCATCGATAAACTACACCAGCATCAGAGAGGAGAGTGTCATTTGTTCCATGTGTCTAGTATACCAGCATCAGAGAGGAGAGTGTCATTTGTTCCATGGATCTACTACACCATCATCAGAGAGGAGAGTGTCATTTGTTCCATGTTTCTACTACACCATCATCAGAGAGGAGAGTGTCATTTGTTCCATGTGTCTACTACACTAGCATCAGAGAGGAGAGTGTCATTTGTTCCATCGATCTACAACACCATCATCAGAGAGGAGAGTGTCATTTGTTCCATCGATCTACTACACCAGCATCAGAGAGTAGAGTGTCATTTGTTCCATGTGTCCTCTACACCATCGTCAGAGAGTAGAGTGTCATTTGTTCCATGGATCTACTACACCAGCATCAGAGAGAAGAGTGTCATTTGTTCCATGGATCTACTTCACAATCATCAGAGAGGAGAGTGTTATTTGTTCCATCGATCTACTACACCATCATCAGAGAGTAGAGTGTCATTTGTTCCATGTATCTACTACACCATCATCAGAGAGGAGAGTGTCATTTTTTCCATGTTTCTACTACACCATCATCAGAGAAGAGAGTGTCATTTGTTCCATGGATCTACTACACAATCATCAGAGAGGAGAGTGTCATTTGTTCCATCGATCTACTACACCAGCATCAGAGAAGAGAGTGTCATTTGTTCCATCGATCTACTACACCAGCATCAGAGAGGAGAGTGTCATTTGTTCCATCGATCTACTACACCATCATCAGAGAGGAGAGTGTCATTTGTTCCATCGATCTACTACACCAGTATCAGAGAGTAGAGTGTCATTTGTTCCATGTATCTACTACACCTTCATCAGAGAGGAGAGTGTCATTTGTTCCATGTGTCCTCTACACCATCATCAGAGAGTAGAATGTCATTTGTTCCATGGATCTATTACACCAGCATCAGAGAGGAGAGTGTCATTTGTTCCATGGATCTACTACACAATCATCAGAGAGGAGAGTGTTATTTGTTCCATGGATCTACTACACCATCATCAGAGAGTAGAGTGTCATTTGTTCCATGTATCTACTACACCATTATCAGAGAGGAGAGTGTCATTTGTTCCATGGATCTACTACACAATCTTCAGAGAAGAGATTGTCATTTGTTCCATCGATATACTACACCAGCATCAGAGAGGAGAGTGTCATTTGTTCCATGTGTCTACTATACCAGCATCAGAGAAGAGAGTGTCATTTGTTCCATCGATGTACTACACCAGCATCAGAGAGGAGAGTGTCATTTGTTCCATCGATCTACTACACCATCATCAGAGAGGAGAGTGTCATTTGTTCGATGTGTCTACTACACCATCATCAGAGAGGAGAGTGTCATTTGTTCCATGGATCTATTACACCATCATCATGGATGAGAGTGTCATTTGTTCTATGGATCTACACCATCATCAGAGAGGAGAGAACCATTTGTTCCATTTATCTACTACTCCATCATCAGAGAGGAGAATGTCATTTGTTCCATGTGTCCTCTACACCATCATCAGAGAGGAGAGTGTCATTTGTTCCATGGAACTATCACACCAGCATCAGAGAGGAGAGTGTCATTTGTTCCATCGATCTACTACACCAGTATCAGAGAAGAGAGTGTCATTTGTTCCATCGATCTACTACACCATCATCAGAGAGGAGAGTGTCATTTGTTCCATCGATCTACTACACCATCATCAGAGAGGAGAGTGTCATTTGTTCCATCGATCTACTACACAATCATCAGAGAGGAGAGTGTCATTTGTTCCATGGATCTACTACACCATCATCAGAGAGGAGAGTGTCATTTGTTCCATCGATCTACTACACCAGCATCAGAGAGTAGAGTGTCATTAGTTCCATGTATCTACTACACCATCATCAGAGAGGAGAGTGTCATTTGTTCCATGTGTCCTCTACACAATCATCAGAGAGTAGAGTGTCATTTATTCCATGGATCTACTACACAAGCATCAGAGAAGAGAGTGTCATTTGTTCAATGGATCTACTACACAATCATAAGAGAGGAAAGTGTCATTTGTTCCATGGATCTACTACACCATCATCAGAGAGTAGAGTGTCATTTGTTCCATATATCTACTACACCATCATCAGAGAGGAGAGTGTCATTTGTTCCATGTGTCCTCTACACCATCATCAGAGAGTAGATTGTCATTTGTTCCATGGATCTACTACACAAGCATCAGAGAGGAGAGTGTCATTTGTTCCATGGATCTACTACACAATCATAAGAGAGGAAAGTGTCATTTGTTCCATGGATCTACTACACCATCATCAGAGAGTAGAGTGTCATTTGTTCCATGTATCTACTACACCATCATCAGAGAGGAGAGTGTCATTTGTTCCATGTTTCTACTACACTATCATCAGAGAAGAGAGTGTCATTTGTTCCATGGATCTAATACACAATCATCAGAGAAGAGAGTGTCATTTGTTCCATCGATCTACTACACCAGCATCAGAGAGGAGAGTGTCATTGGTTCCATGTGTCTACTATACCAGCATCAGAGAGGAGAGTGTCATTTGTTCCATGGATCTACTACACCATCATCAGAGAGGAGAGTGTCATTTGTTCCATGTGTCTACTACACCATCATCAGAGAGGAGAGTGTCATTTGTCCATGCATCTGTTACACCATCATCAGAGAGTAGAGTGTCATTTGTTCCATGTATCTACTACACCATCATCAGAGAAGAGAGTGTCATTTGTTCCATGTGTCTACTACCCCATAATCAGAGAAGAGAGTGTCATTTGATCCATCGATCTACTACACAATCATCAGAGAAGAGAGTGTCATTTGTTCCATCGATCTACTACACCAGCATCAGAGAAGAGAGTGTCATTTGTTCCACGGATCTACTACACAATCATCAGAGAGGAGAGTGTCATTTGTTCCATGTGTCTACTACACCAGCATCAGAGAAGAGAGTGTCATTTGTTCCATCGATCTACTACACAATCATCAGAGAGGAGAGTGTCATTTGTTCCATGGATCTACTACACCATCATAAGAGAGGAGGGTGTCATTTGTTCCATCGATCTACTACACCAGCATCAGAGAGGAGAGTGTCATTTGTTCCATGTGACTACTACACCATCATCAGAGAGGAGAGTGTCATTTGTTCCATGTGTCTACTACACCATCATCAGAGAGGAGAGTGTCATTTGTTCCATGGATCTACTTCACAATCATCAGAGAGGAGAGTGTCATTTGTTCCATGTGTCTACTACACCATCATCAGAGAGGAGAGTGTCATTTGTTCCATGTGTCTACTACACCATCATCAGAGAGGAGAGTGTCATTTGTCCATGCATCTATTACACCATCATCAGAGAGTAGAGTGTCATTTGTTCCATGTATCTACTACACCATCATCAGAGAAGAGAGTGTCATTTGTTCCATGTGTCTACTACCCCATCATCAGAGAAGAGATTGTCATTTGATCCATCGATCTATGACATAATCATCAGAGAGGAGAGTGTCATTTGTTCCATCGATCTACTACCCCATCATCAGAGAAGAGAGTGTCATTTGTTCCATCGATATACTACACAATCATCAGAGAGGAGAGTGTCATTTGTTCCATCGATCTACTACACCAGCATCAGAGAGGAGAGTGTCATTTGTTCCATCGATCTACTACACCATCATCAGAGAGGAGAGTGTCATTTGTTCCATGGATCTACTACACCATCATCAGAGAGGAGAGTGTCATTTGTTCCATCGATCTACTACACCAGCATCAGAGAGTAGAGTGTCATTAGTTCCATGTATCTACTACACCATCATCAGAGAGGAGAGTGTCATTTGTTCCATGTGTCCTCTACACCATCATCAGAGAGTAGAGTGTCATTTATTCCATGGATCTACTACACAAGCATCAGAGAAGAGAGTGTCATTTGTTCAATGGATCTACTACACAATCATAAGAGAGGAAAGTGTTATTTGTTCCATGGATCTACTACACCATCATCAGAGAGTAGAGTGTCATTTGTTCCATGTATCTACTACACCATCATCAGAGAGGAGAGTGTCATTTGTTCCATGTGTCCTCTACACCATCATCAGAGAGTAGAGTGTCATTTGTTCCATGGATCTACTACACAAGCATCAGAGAGGAGAGTGTCATTTGTTCCATGGATCTACTACACAATCATAAGAGAGGAAAGTGTCATTTGTTCCATGGATCTACTACACCATCATCAGAGAGTAGAGTGTCATTTGTTCCATGTATCTACAACACCATCATCAGAGAGGAGAGTGTCATTTGTTCCATGTTTCTACTACACTATCATCAGAGAAGAGAGTGTCATTTGTTCCATGGATCTAATACACAATCATCAGAGAAGAGAGTGTCATTTGTTCCATCGATCTACTACACCAGCATCAGAGAGGAGAGTGTCATTGGTTCCATGTGTCTACTATACCAGCATCAGAGAGGAGAGTGTCATTTGTTCCATGGATCTACTACACCATCATCAGAGAGGAGAGTGTCATTTGTTCCATGTGTCTACTACACCATCATCAGAGAGGAGAGTGTCATTTGTCCATGCATCTATTACACCATCATCAGAGAGTAGAGTGTCATTTGTTCCATGTATCTACTACACCATCATCAGAGAAGAGAGTGTCATTTGTTCCATGTGTCTACTACCCCATAATCAGAGAAGAGAGTGTCATTTGATCCATCGATCTACTACACAATCATCAGAGAAGAGAGTGTCATTTGTTCCATCGATCTACTACACCAGCATCAGAGAAGAGAGTGTCATTTGTTCCATGGATCTACTACACAATCATCAGAGAGGAGAGTGTCATTTGTTCCATGTGTCTACTACTCCAGCATCAGAGAAGAGAGTGTCATTTGTTCCATCGATCTACTACACAATCATCAGAGAGGAGAGTGTCATTTGTTCCATGGATCTACTACACCATCATAAGAGAGGAGAGTGTCATTTGTTCCATCGATCTACTACACCAGCATCAGAGAGGAGAGTGTCATTTGTTCCATGTGTCTACTACACCATCATCAGAGAGGAGAGTGTCATTTGTTCCATGTGTCTACTACACCATCATCAGAGAGGAGAGTGTCATTTGTTCCATGGATCTACTTCACAATCATCAGAGAGGAGAGTGTCATTTGTTCCATGTGTCTACTACACCATCATCAGAGAGGAGAGTGTCATTTGTTCCATGTGTCTACTACACCATCATCAGAGAGGAGAGTGTCATTTGTCCATGCATCTATTACACCATCATCAGAGAGTAGAGTGTCATTTGTTCCATGTATCTACTACACCATCATCAGAGAAGAGAGTGTCATTTGTTCCATGTGTCTACTACTCCATCATCAGAGAAGAGAGTGTCATTTGATCCATCGATCTACTACACAATCATCAGAGAGGAGAGTGTCATTTGTTCCATCGATCTACTACCCCATCATCAGAGAAGAGAGTGTCATTTGTTCCATCGATCTACTACACCAGCATCAGAGAGGAGAGTGTCATTTGTTCCATCGATCTACTACACCATCATCAGAGAGGAGAGTGTCATTTGTTCCATCGATCTACTACACCAGCATCAGAGAAGAGAGTGTCATTTGTTCCATCGATCTACTACACTAGCATCAGAGAGGAGAGTGTCATTTGTTCCATCGATCTACTACACCATCATCAGAGAGGAGAGTGTCATTTGTTCCATCGATCTACTACACCATCATCAGAGAAGGGAGTGTCATTTGTTCCATGTATCTACTACACCATCATCAGAGAGGAGAGTGTCATTTGTTCCATCTATCTACTACACCATCATCAGAGAGGGGAGTGTCATTTGTTCCATGTGTCCTCTACACCATCATCAGAGAGTAGAGTGTCATTTGTTCCATGGATCTACTACACCAGCATCAGAGAGAAGAGTGTCATTTGTTCCATGGATGTACTACACAATCATCAGAGAGGAGAGTGTTATTTGTTCTATGGATCTACTACACCATCATCAGAGAGTAGAGTGTCATTTGTTCCATGTATCTACTACACCATCATCAGAGAGGAGAGTGTCATTTGTTCCATCGATCTACTACACCATCATCAGAGAGGAGAGTGTCATTTGTTCCATCGATCTACTACACCATCATCAGAGAAGGGAGTGTCATTTGTTCCATGTATCTACTACACCATCATCAGAGAGGAGAGTGTCATTTGTTCCATCTATCTACTACACCAGCATCAGAGAGGAGAGTGTCATTTGTTCCACCGATCTACTACACCATCATCAGAGAGGAGAGTGTCATTTGTTCCATCGATCTACTACACCAGTATCAGAGAGTAGAGTGTCATTTATTCCATGTATCTACTACACCATCATCAGAGAGGAGAGTGTCATTTGTTCCATGTGTCCTCTACACCATCATCAGATAGTAGAGTGTCATTTGTTCCATGGATCTACTACACCATTATCAGAGAGGAGAGTGTCATTTGTTCCATGTTTCTACTACACCATCATCAGAGAAGAGAGTGTCATTTGTTCCATGGATCTACTACACAATCATCAGAGAAGAGAGTGTCATTTGTTCCATCGATAAACTACACCAGCATCAGAGAGGAGAGTGTCATTTGTTCCATGTGTCTACTACACTAGCATCAGAGAGGAGAGTGTCATTTGTTCCATCGATCTACAACACCATCATCAGAGAGGAGAGTGTCATTTGTTCCATCGATCTACTACACCAGCATCAGAGAGTAGAGTGTCATTTGTTCCATGTGTCCTCTACACCATCGTCAGAGAGTAGAGTGTCATTTGTTCCATGGATCTACTACACCAGCATCAGAGAGAAGAGTGTCATTTGTTCCATGGATCTACTTCACAATCATCAGAGAGGAGAGTGTTATTTGTTCCATCGATCTACTACACCATCATCAGAGAGTAGAGTGTCATTTGTTCCATGTATCTACTACACCATCATCAGAGAGGAGAGTGTCATTTTTTCCATGTTTCTACTACACCATCATCAGAGAAGAGAGTGTCATTTGTTCCATCGATCTACTACACCAGCATCAGAGAGGAGAGTGTCATTTGTTCCATCGATCTATTACACAATCATCAGAGAGGAGAGTGTCATTTGTTCCATGTATCTACTACACCTTCATCAGAGAGGAGAGTGTCATTTGTTCCATGTGTCCTCTACACCATCATCAGAGAGTAGAGTGTCATTTGTTCCATGGATCTATTACACCAGCATCAGAGAGGAGAGTGTCATTTGTTCCATGGATCTACTACACAATCATCAGAGAGGAGAGTGTTATTTGTTCCATGGATCTACTACACCATCATCAGAGAGTAGAGTGTCATTTGTTCCATGTATCTACTACACCATTATCAGAGAGGAGAGTGTCATTTGTTCCATGTTTCTACTACACCATCATCAGAGAAGAGAGTGTCATTTGTTCCATGTGTCCTCTACACCATCATCAGAGAGTAGAGTGTCATTTGTTCCATGGATCTACTACACCAGCATCAGAGAGGAGAGTGTCATTTCTTCCATGGGTCTACTACACAATCATCAGAGAGGAGAGTGTCATTTGTTCCATGTTTCTACTACACCATCATCAGAGAGGTGAGTGTTATTTGTTCCATGTGTCTACTACACCATCATCAGAGAGGAGAGTGTCATTTTTTCATGCATCTATTACACCATCATCAGAGAGGAGAGTGTCATTTGTTCCATGTGTCTACTACACTAGCATCAGAGAGGAGAGTGTCATTTGTTCCATCGATCTACAACACCATCATCAGAGAGGAGAGTGTCATTTGTTCCATCGATCTACTACACCAGCATCAGAGAGTAGAGTGTCATTTGTTCCATGTGTCCTCTACACCATCGTCAGAGAGTAGAGTGTCATTTGTTCCATGGATCTACTACACCAGCATCAGAGAGAAGAGTGTCATTTGTTCCATGGATCTACTTCACAATCATCAGAGAGGAGAGTGTTATTTGTTCCATCGATCTACTACACCATCATCAGAGAGTAGAGTGTCATTTGTTCCATGTATCTACTACACCATCATCAGAGAGGAGAGTGTCATTTTTTCCATGTTTCTACTACACCATCATCAGAGAAGAGAGTGTCATTTGTTCCATGGATCTACTACACAATCATCAGAGAGGAGAGTGTCATTTGTTCCATCGATCTACTACACCACCATCAGAGAAGAGAGTGTCATTTGTTCCATCGATCTACTACACCAGCATCAGAGAGGAGAGTGTCATTTGTTCCATCGATCTACTACACCATCATCAGAGAGGAGAGTGTCATTTGTTCCATGTGTCTACTATACCAGCATCAGAGAGGAGAGTGTCATTTGTTCCATGGATCTACTACACAATCATCAGAGAGGAGAGTGTCATTTGTTCCATGTTTCTACTACACCATCATCAGAGAGGAGAGTGTCATTTGTTCCATGTGTCTACTACACCATCATCAGAGAGGAGAGTGTCATTTGTTCCATGCATCTATTACACCATCATCAGAGAGTATAGAGTTATTTGTTCCATGTATCTACCACACCATCATCAGAGAGGAGAGTGTCATTTGTTCCATGTGTCTACTACACCATCATCAGAGAAGAGAGTGTCATTTGATCCATCGATCTACTACACAATCATCAGAGAGGAGAGTGTCATTTGTTCCATCGATCTACTACACCAGCATCAGAGAAGAGAGTGTCATTTGTTCCATCGATCTACTACACCATCTTCAGAGAGGAGAGTGTCATTTGTTCCATGCATCTATTACACCACCATCAGAGAGTAGAGTGTCATTTGTTCCCTGTATCTACTACACCATCATCAGAGAGGAGAGTTTCATTTGTTCAATGTGTCTACTACACCATCATCAGAGAAGAGAGTGTCATTTGATCCATCGATCTACTACACAATCATCAGAGAGGAGAGTGTCATTTGTTCCATCGATCTACTACACCGGCATCAGAGAGGAGAGTGTCATTTGTTCCATCGATCTACTACACCATCTTCAGAGAGGAGAGTGTCATTTGTTCCATGTATCTACTACACCATCATCAGAGAGGAGAGTGTCATTTGTTCCATGTGTCCTCTACACCATCATCAGAGAGTAGAGTGTCATTTGTTCCATGGATCTACTACACCAGCATCAGAGAGGAGAGTGTCATTTGTTCCATGGATCTACTACACAATCATCAGAGAGGAAAGTGTCATTTGTTCCATGGATCTACTACACCATCATCAGAGAGTAGAGTGTCATTTGTTCCATGTATCTACTACACCATCATCAGAGAGGAGAGTGTCATTTGTTCCATGTTTCTACTACACCATCATCAGAGAAGAGAGTGTCATTTCTTCCATGGATCTACTACACAATCATCAGAGAAGAGAGTGTCATTTGTTCCATCGATCTTCTACACCAGCATCAGAGAGGAGAGTGTCATGTGTTCCATGGATCTACTACACCATCATCAGAGAGGAGAGTGTCATTTGTTCCATGTTTCTACTACACCATCATCAGAGAGGAGAGTGTTATTTGTTCCATGTGTCTACTACACCATATCAGAGAGGAGAGTGTCATTTTTCCATGCATCTATTACACCATCATCAGAGAGTAGAGTGTCATTTGTTCCATTATCTACTACACCATCATCAGAGAAGAGAGTGTCATTTGTTCCATGTGTCTACTACCCCATCATCAGAGAAGAGAGTGTCATTTGATCCATCGATCTACTACACAATCATCAGAGAAGAGAGTGTCATTTGTTCCATCGATCTACTACACCAGCATCAGAGAAGAGAGTGTCATTTGTTCCATCGATCTTCTACACCAGCATCAGAGAAGAGAGTGTCATTTGTTCCATGGATCTACTACACAATCATCAGAGAAGAGAGTGTCATTTGTTCCATGTGTCTACTACACCAGCATCAGAGAAGAGAGTGTCATTTGTTCCATCGATCTACTACACCAGCATCAGAGAAGAGAGTGTCATTTGTTCCATCGATCTACTACACAATCATCAGAGAAGAGAGTGTCATTTGTTCCATGTGTCTACTACACCAGCATCAGAGAAGAGAGTGTCATTTGTTCCATCGATCTACTACACCAGCATCAGAGAAGAGAGTGTCATTTGTTCCATCGATCTACTACACCAGCATCAGGGAAGAGAGTGTCATTTGTTCCATGGATCTACTACACAATCATCAGAGAGGAGAGTGTCATTTGTTCCATGTGTCTACTACACCAGCATCAGAGAGGAGAGTGTCATTTGTTCCATGCATCTATTACACAATCATCAGAGAGTAGAGTGTCATTTGTTCCATGTATCTACTACACCATCATCAGAGAGGAGAGTGTCATTTGTTCCATGTGTCTACTACACCATCATCAGAGAAGAGAGTGTCATTTGATCCATCGATCTACTACACAATCATCAGAGAGGAGAGTGTCATTTGTTCCATGTTTCTACTACACCATCATCAGAGAAGAGAGTGTCATTTGTTCCATGGATCTACTACACCAGCATCAGAGAAGAGAGTGTCATTTGTTCCATCGATGTACTACACCAGCATCAGAGAGGAGAGTGTCATTTGTTCCATCGATCTACTACACCATCATCAGAGAGGAGAGTGTCATTTGTTCCATTTATCTACTACACCATCATCATAGAGGAGAGTGTCATTTGTTCCATGTGTCCTCTACACCATCATCAGAGAGTAGAGTGTCATTTGTTCCATGGATCTACTACACCAGCATCAGAGAGGAGAGTGTCATTTGTTCCATGGATCTACTACACAATCATCAGAGAGGAGTGTATTATTTGTTCCATGGATCTACTACAACATCATCAGAGAGTAGAGTGTCATTTGTTCCATGTATCTACTATACCATCAACAGAGAGGAGAGTGTCATTTGTTCCATGTTTCTACTGCACCAGCATGAAAGAGGAGAGTGGCATTTGTTCCATGTAACTATTACACCATCATCAGAGAGGAGAGTGTCATTTGTTCCATGTAACTACTACACCATCATAAGAGAGGAGAGTGTCATTTGTTCCATGTATCTACTGCACCATCATCAGAGAGGAGAGTGTCATATGTTCCATGGATCTACTGCACCATCATCCGAGAGGAGATTGTCATTTGTTCCATGTGTCTACTATACCAGCATCAGAGAGGAGAGTGTCATTTGTTCCATGGATCTACTATACCAGCATCAGAGAGGAGAGTGTCATTTGTTCCATGGATCTACTACACAATCATCAGAGAGGAGAGTGTCATTTGTTCCATGTTTCTACTACACCATCATCAGAGAGGAGAGTGTCATTTGTTCCATGTGTCTACTACACCATCATCAGAGAGGAGAGTGTCATTTGTTCCATGCATCTATTACACCATCATCAGAGAGTATAGTGTTATTTCTTCCATGTATCTACCACACCATCATCAGAGAGGAGAGTGTCATTTGTTCCATGTGTCTACTACACCATCATCAGAGAAGAGAGTGTCATTTGATCCATCGATCTACTACACAATCATCAGAGAGGAGATTGTCATTTGTTCCATCGATCTACTACACCAGCATCAGAGAAGAGAGTGTCATTTGTTCCATCGATCTACTACACCAGCATCAGAGAAGAGAGTGTCATTTGTTCCATCGATCTACTACACCATCTTCAGAGAGGAGAGTGTCATTTGTTCCATGCATCTATTACACCATCATCAGAGAGTAGAGTGTCATTTGTTCCCTGTATCTACTACACCATCATCAGAGAGGAGAGTTTCATTTGTTCAATGTGTCTACTACACCATCATCAGAGAAGAGAGTGTCATTTGATCCATCGATCTACTACACAATCATCAGAGAGGAGAGTGTCATTTGTTCCATCGATCTACTACACCAGCATCAGAGAGGAGAGTGTCATTTGTTCCATCGATCTACTACACCATCTTCAGAGAGGAGAGTGTCATTTCTTCCATGTATCCACTACACCATCATCAGAGAGGAGAGTGTCATTTGTTCCATGTGTCCTCTACACCATCATCAGAGAGTAGAGTGTCATTTGTTCCATGTATCTACTACACCATCATCAGAGAGGAGAGTGTCATTTGTTCCATGTGTCCTCTACACCATCATCAGAGAGTAGAGTGACATTTGTTCCATGGATCTACTACACCAGAATCAGAGAGGAGAGTGTCATTTGTTCCATGGATCTACTACACAATCATCAGAGAGGAAAGTGTCATTTGTTCCATGGATCTACTACACCATCATCAGAGAGTAGAGTGTCATTTGTTCCATGTATCTACTACACCATCATCAGAGAGGAGAGTGTCATTTGTTCCATGTTTCTACTACACCAATATCAGAGAAGAGAGTGTCATTTCTTCCATGGATCTACTACACAATCATCAGAGAAGAGAGTGTCATTTGTTCCATCGATCTTCTACACCAGCATCAGAGAGGAGAGTGTCATGTGTTCCATGGATCTACTACACCATCATCAGAGAGGAGAGTGTCATTTGTTCCATGTTTCTACTACACCATCATCAGAGAGGAGAGTGTTATTTGTTCCATGTGTCTACTACACCATCATCAGAGAGGAGAGTGTCATTTTTCCATGCATCTATTACACCATCATCAGAGAGTAGAGTGTCATTTGTTCCATTATCTACTACACCATCATCAGAGAAGAGAGTGTCATTTGTTCCATGTGTCTACTACCCCATCATCAGAGAAGAGAGTGTCATTTGATCCATCGATCTACTACACAATCATCAGAGAAGAGAGTGTCATTTGTTCCATCGATCTACTACACCAGCATCAGAGAAGAGAGTGTCATTTGTTCCATCGATCTACTACACCAGCATCAGAGAAGAGAGTGTCATTTGTTCCATGGATCTACTACACAATCATCAGAGAGGAGAGTGTCATTTGTTCCATCGATCTACTACACCAGCATCAGAGAAGAGAGTGTCATTTGTTCCATCGATCTACTACACCAGCATCAGAGAAGAGAGTGTCATTTGTTCCATCGATCTACTACACCAGCATCAGGGAAGAGAGTGTCATTTCTTCCATGGATCTACTACACAATCATCAGAGAGGAGAGTGTCATTTGTTCCATGTGTCTACTACACCATCATCAGAGAGGAGAGTGTCATTTGTTCCATGCATCTATTACACAATCATCAGAGAGTAGAGTGTCATTTGTTCCATGTATCTACTACACCATCATCAGAGAGGAGAGTGTCATTTGTTCCATGTGTCTACTACACCATCATCAGAGAAGAGAGTGTCATTTGATCCATCGATCTACTACACAATCATCAGAGAGGAGAGTGTCATTTGTTCCATGTTTCTACTACACCATCATCAGAGAAGAGAGTGTCATTTGTTCCATGGATCTACTACACAATCTTCAGAGAAGAGAGTGTCATTTGTTCCATCGATATACTACACCAGCATCAGAGAGGAGAGTGTCATTTGTTCCATGTGTCTACTATACCAGCATCAGAGAAGAGAGTGTCATTTGTTCCATCGATGTACTACACCAGCATCAGAGAGGAGAGTGTCATTTGTTCCATCGATCTACTACACCATCATCAGAGAGGAGAGTGTCATTTGTTCCATTTATCTACTACACCATCATGAGAGAGGAGAGTGTCATTTGTTCCATGTGTCCTCTACACCATCATCAGAGAGTAGAGTGTCATTTGTTCCATGGATCTACTACACCAGCATAAGAGAGGAGAGTGTCATTTGTTCCATGGATCTACTACACAATCATCAGAGAGGAGTGTGTTATTTGTTCCATGGATCTACTACAACATCATCAGAGAGTAGAGTGTCATTTGTTCCATGTATCTACTACACCATTATCAGAGAGGAAATTGTCATTTGGTTTCATGGATCTACACCATCATCAGAGAGGAGAATGTCATTTTTTCCATGGATCTACTATACCATCAACAGAGAGGAGAGTGTCATTTGTTCCATGTTTCTACTGCACCAGCATGAAAGAGGAGAGTGGCATTTGTTCCATGTAACTATTACACCATCATCAGAGAGGAGAGTGTCATTTGTTCCATGTAACTACTACACCATCATAAGAGAGGAGAGTGTCATTTGTTCCATGTATCTACTGCACCATCATCAGAGAGGAGAGTGTCATTTGTTCCATGTGTCTACTATACCAGCATCAGAGAGGAGAGTGTCATTTGTTCCATGGATCTACTACACCATCATAAGAGAGGAGAGTGTCATTTGTTCCATGTGTCTACTATACCAGCATCAGAGAGGAGAGTGTCATTTGTTCCATGGATCTACTACACAATCATCAGAGAGGAGAGTGTCATTTGTTCCATGTGTCTACTACACCATCATCAGAGAGGAGAGTGTCATTTGTTCCATGCATCTATTACACCATCATCAGAGAGTATAGTGTCATTTGTTCCATGTAACTACTACACCATCATAAGAGAGGAGAGTGTCATTTGTTCCATGTATCTACTGCACCATCATCAGAGAGGAGAGTGTCATATGTTCCATGGATCTACTGCACCATCATCAGAGAGGAGAGTGTCATTTGTTCCATGTGTCTACTATACCAGCATCAGAGAGGAGAGTGTCATTTGTTCCATGTTTCTACTACACCATCATCAGAGAGGAGGGTGTCATTTGTTCCATGTGTCTACTACACCATCATCAGAGAGGAGAGTGTCATTTGTTCCATGCATCTATTACACCATCATCAGAGAGTATAGTGTTATTTGTTCCATGTATCTACCACACCATCATCAGAGAGGAGAGTGTCATTTGTTCCATGTGTCTACTACACCAGCATCAGAGAAGAGAGTGTCATTTGTTCCATGGATCTACTACACAATCATCAGAGAGGAGAGTGTCATTTGTTCCATCGATCTACTACACCAGCATCAGAGAAGAGAGTGTCATTTGTTCCATCGATCTACTACACCAGCATCAGAGAAGAGAGTGTCATTTGTTCCATCGATCTACTACACCAGCATCAGGGAAGAGAGTGTCATTTCTTCCATGGATCTACTACACAATCATCAGAGAGGAGAGTGTCATTTGTTCCATGTGTCTACTACACCAGCATCAGAGAGGAGAGTGTCATTTGTTCCATGCATCTATTACACAATCATCAGAGAGTAGAGTGTCATTTGTTCCATGTATCTACTACACCATCATCAGAGAGGAGAGTGTCATTTGTTCCATGTGTCTACTACACCATCATCAGAGAAGAGAGTGTCATTTGATCCATCGATCTACTACACAATCATCAGAGAGGAGAGTGTCATTTGTTCCATGTTTCTACTACACCATCATCAGAGAAGAGAGTGTCATTTGTTCCATGGATCTACTACACAATCTTCAGAGAAGAGAGTGTCATTTGTTCCATCGATATACTACACCAGCATCAGAGAGGAGAGTGTCATTTGTTCCATGTGTCTACTATACCAGCATCAGAGAAGAGAGTGTCATTTGTTCCATCGATGTACTACACCAGCATCAGAGAGGAGAGTGTCATTTGTTCCATCGATCTACTACACCATCATCAGAGAGGAGAGTGTCATTTGTTCCATTTATCTACTACACCATCATGAGAGAGGAGAGTGTCATTTGTTCCATGTGTCCTCTACACCATCATCAGAGAGTAGAGTGTCATTTGTTCCATGGATCTACTACACCAGCATAAGAGAGGAGAGTGTCATTTGTTCCATGGATCTACTACACAATCATCAGAGAGGAGTGTGTTATTTGTTCCATGGATCTACTACAACATCATCAGAGAGTAGAGTGTCATTTGTTCCATGTATCTACTACACCATTATCAGAGAGGAAATTGTCATTTGGTTTCATGGATCTACACCATCATCAGAGAGGAGAATGTCATTTTTTCCATGGATCTACTATACCATCAACAGAGAGGAGAGTGTCATTTGTTCCATGTTTCTACTGCACCAGCATGAAAGAGGAGAGTGGCATTTGTTCCATGTAACTATTACACCATCATCAGAGAGGAGAGTGTCATTTGTTCCATGTAACTACTACACCATCATAAGAGAGGAGAGTGTCATTTGTTCCATGTATCTACTGCACCATCATCAGAGAGGAGAGTGTCATTTGTTCCATGTGTCTACTATACCAGCATCAGAGAGGAGAGTGTCATTTGTTCCATGGATCTACTACACCATCATAAGAGAGGAGAGTGTCATTTGTTCCATGTGTCTACTATACCAGCATCAGAGAGGAGAGTGTCATTTGTTCCATGGATCTACTACACAATCATCAGAGAGGAGAGTGTCATTTGTTCCATGTGTCTACTACACCATCATCAGAGAGGAGAGTGTCATTTGTTCCATGCATCTATTACACCATCATCAGAGAGTATAGTGTCATTTGTTCCATGTAACTACTACACCATCATAAGAGAGGAGAGTGTCATTTGTTCCATGTATCTACTGCACCATCATCAGAGAGGAGAGTGTCATATGTTCCATGGATCTACTGCACCATCATCAGAGAGGAGAGTGTCATTTGTTCCATGTGTCTACTATACCAGCATCAGAGAGGAGAGTGTCATTTGTTCCATGTTTCTACTACACCATCATCAGAGAGGAGGGTGTCATTTGTTCCATGTGTCTACTACACCATCATCAGAGAGGAGAGTGTCATTTGTTCCATGCATCTATTACACCATCATCAGAGAGTATAGTGTTATTTGTTCCATGTATCTACCACACCATCATCAGAGAGGAGAGTGTCATTTGTTCCATGTGTCTACTACACCATCATCAGAGAAGAGAGTGTCATTTGATCCATCGATCTACTACACAATCATCAGAGAGGAGAGTGTCATTTGTTCCATCGATCTACTACACCAGCATCAGAGAAGAGAGTGTCATTTGTTCCATCGATCTACTACACCAGCATCAGAGAAGAGAGTGTCATTTGTTCCATCGATCTACTACACCATCTTCAGAGAGGAGAGTGTCATTTCTTCCATATATCTACTACACCATCATCAGAGAGGAGAGTGTCATTTGTTCCATGTGTCCTCTACACCATCATCAGAGAGTAGAGTGTCATTTGTTCCATGGATCTACTACACCAGCATCAGAGAGGAGAGTGTCATTTGTTCCATGGATCTACTACACAATCATCAGAGAGGAAAGTGTCATTTGTTCCATGGATCTACTACACCATCATCAGAGAGTAGAGTGTCATTTGTTCCATGTATCTACTACACCATCATCAGAGAGGAGAGTGTCATTTGTTCCATGTTTCTACTACACCATCATCAGAGAAGAGAGTGTCATTTCTTCCATGGATCTACTACACAATCATCAGAGAAGAGAGTGTCCTTTGTTCCATCGATCTTCTACACCAGCATCAGAGAGGAGAGTGTCATGTGTTCCATGGATCTACTACACCATCATCAGAGAGGAGAGTGTCATTTGTTCCATGTTTCTACTACACCATCATCAGAGAGGAGAGTGTTATTTGTTCCATGTGTCTACTACACCATCATCAGAGAGGAGAGTGTCATTTTTCCATGCATCTATTACACCATCATCAGAGAGTAGAGTGTCATTTGTTCCATTATCTACTACACCATCATCAGAGAAGAGAGTGTCATTTGTTCCATGTGTCTACTACCCCATCATCAGAGAAGAGAGTGTCATTTGATCCATCGATCTACTACACAATCATCAGAGAAGAGAGTGTCATTTGTTCCATCGATCTTCTACACCAGCATCAGAGAAGAGAGTGTCATTTGTTCCATGGATCTACTACACAATCATCAGAGAGGAGAGTGTCATTTGTTCCATGTGTCTACTACACCAGAATCAGAGAAGAGAGTGTCATTTGTTCCATCGATCTACTACACCAGCATCAGAGAAGAGAGTGTCATTTGTTCCATCGATCTACTACACCAGCATCAGAGAAGAGAGTGTCATTTGTTCCATGGATCTACTACACAATCATCAGAGAGGAGAGTGTCATTTGTTCCATGTGTCTACTACACCAGCATCAGAGAGGAGAGTGTCATTTGTTCCATGCATCTATTACACAATCATCAGAGAGTAGAGTGTCATTTGTTCCATGTATCTACTACACCATCATCAGAGAGGAGAGTGTCATTTGTTCCATGTGTCTACTACACCATCATCAGAGAAGAGAGTGTCATTTGATCCATCGATCTACTACACCAGCATCAGAGAAGAGAGTGTCATTTGTTCCATCGATCTACTACACCAGCATCAGAGAAGAGAGTGTCATTTGTTCCATGGATCTACTACACAATCATCAGAGAGGAGAGTGTCATTTGTTCCATGTGTCTACTACACCAGCATCAGAGAAGAGAGTGTCATTTGTTCCATCGATCTACTAAACCAGCATCAGAGAAGAGAGTGTCATTTGTTCCATCGATCTACTACACCAGCATCAGGGAAGAGAGTGTCATTTGTTCCATGGATCTACTACACAAACATCAGAGAGGAGAGTGTCATTTGTTCCATGTGTCTACTACACCAGCATCAGAGAGGAGAGTGTCATTTGTTCCATGCATCTATTACACAATCATCAGAGAGTAGAGTGTCATTTGTTCCATGTATCTACTACACCATCATCAGAGAGGAGAGTGTCATTTGTTCCATGTGTCTACTACACCATCATCAGAGAAGAGAGTGTCATTTGATCCATCGATCTACTACACAATCATCAGAGAGGAGAGTGTCATTTGTTCCATGTTTCTACTACACCATCATCAGAGAAGAGAGTGTCATTTGTTCCATGGATCTAATACACAATCTTCAGAGAAGAGAGTGTCATTTGTTCCATCGATATACTACACCAGCATCAGAGAGGAGAGTGTCATTTGTTCCATGTGTCTACTATACCAGCATCAGAGAAGAGAGTGTCATTTGTTCCATCGATGTACTACACCAGCATCAGAGAGGAGAGTGTCATTTGTTCCATCGATCTACTACACCATCATCAGAGAGGAGAGTGTCATTTGTTCCATTTATCTACTACACCATCATGAGAGAGGAGAGTGTCATTTGTTCCATGTGTCCTCTACACCATCATCAGAGAGTAGAGTGTCATTTGTTCCATGGATCTACTACACCAGCATAAGAGAGGAGAGTGTCATTTGTTCCATGGATCTACTACACAATCATCAGAGAGGAGTGTGTTATTTGTTCCATGGATCTACTACAACATCATCAGAGAGTAGAGTGTCATTTGTTCCATGTATCTACTACACCATTATCAGAGAGGAAATTGTCATTTGGTTCCATGGATCTACACCATCATCAGAGAGGAGAATGTCATTTTTTCCATGGATCTACTATACCATCAACAGAGAGGAGAGTGTCATTTGTTCCATGTTTCTACTGCACCAGCATGAAAGAGGAGAGTGGCATTTGTTCCATGTAACTATTACACCATCATCAGAGAGGAGAGTGTCATTTGTTCCATGTAACTACTACACCATCATAAGAGAGGAGAGTGTCATTTGATCCATGTATCTACTGCACCATCATCAGAGAGGAGAGTGTCATATGTTCCATGGATCTACTGCACCATCATCAGAGAGGAGAGTGTCATTTGTTCCATGTGTCTACTATACCAGCATCAGAGAGGAGAGTGTCATTTGTTCCATGGATCTACTACACAATCATCAGAGAGGAGAGTGTCATTTGTTCCATGTGTCTACTACACCATCATCAGAGAGGAGAGTGTCATTTGTTCCATGCATCTATTACACCATCATCAGAGAGTATAGTGTCATTTGTTCCATGTAACTACTACACCATCATAAGAGAGGAGAGTGTCATTTGTTCCATGTATCTACTGCACCATCATCAGAGAGGAGAGTGTCATATGTTCCATGGATCTACTGCACCATCATCAGAGAGGAGAGTGTCATTTGTTCCATGTGTCTACTATACCAGCATCAGAGAGGAGAGTGTCATTTGTTCCATGTTTCTACTACACCATCATCAGAGAGGAGAGTGTCATTTGTTCCATGCATCTATTACACCATCATCAGAGAGTATAGTGTTATTTGTTCCATGTATCTACCACACCATCATCAGAGAGGAGAGTGTCATTTGTTCCATGTGTCTACTACACCATCATCAGAGAAGAGAGTGTCATTTGATCCATCGATCTACTACGCAATCATCAGAGAGGAGAGTGTCATTTGTTCCATCGATCTACTACACCAGCATCAGAGAAGAGAGTGTCATTTGTTCCATCGATCTACTACACCAGCATCAGAGAAGAGAGTGTCATTTGTTCCATCGATCTACTACACCATCTTCAGAGAGGAGAGTGTCATTTCTTCCATGTATCTACTACACCATCATCAGAGAGGAGAGTGTCATTTGTTCCATGTGTCCTCTACACCATCATCAGAGAGTAGAGTGTCATTTGTTCCATGGATCTACTACACCAGCATCAGAGAGGAGAGTGTCATTTGTTCCATGGATCTACTACACAATCATCAGAGAGGAAAGTGTCATTTGTTCCATGGATCTACTACACCATCATCATAGAGTAGAGAGTCATTTGTTCCATGTATCTACTACACCATCATCAGAGAGGAGAGTGTCATTTGTTCCATGTTTCTACTACACCATCATCAGAGAAGAGAGTGTCATTTCTTCCATGGATCTACTACACAATCATCAGAGAAGAGAGTGTCATTTGTTCCATCGATCTTCTACACCAGCATCAGAGAGGAGAGTGTCATGTGTTCCATGGATCTACTACACCATCATCAGAGAGGAGAGTGTCGTTTGTTCCATGTTTCTACTACACCATCATCAGAGAGGAGAGTGTTATTTGTTCCATGTGTCTACTACACCATCATCAGAGAGGAGAGTGTCATTTGTTCCATTATCTACTACACCATCATCAGAGAAGAGAGTGTCATTTGTTCCATGTGTCTACTACCCCATCATCAGAGAAGAGAGTGTCATTTGATCCATCGATCTACTACACAATCATCAGAGAAGAGAGTGTCATTTGTTCCATCGATCTACTACACCAGCATCAGAGAAGAGAGTGTCATTTGTTCTATCGATCTACTACACCAGCATCAGAGAAGAGAGTGTCATTTGTTCCATGGATCTACTACACAATCATCAGAGAGGAGAGTGTCATTTGTTCCATGTGTCTACTACACCAGAATCAGAGAAGAGAGTGTCATTTGTTCCATCGATCTACTACACCAGCATCAGAGAAGAGAGTGTCATTTGTTCCATCGATCTACTACACCAGCATCAGAGAAGATAGTGTCATTTGTTCCATGGATCTACTACACAATCATCAGAGAGGAGAGTGTCATTTGTTCCATGTGTCTACTACACCAGCATCAGAGAGGAGTGTGTCATTTGTTCCATGCATCTATTACACAATCATCAGAGAGTAGAGTGTCATTTGTTCCATGTATCTACTACACCATCATCAGAGAGGAGAGTGTCATTTGTTCCATGTGTCTACTACACCATCATCAGAGAAGAGAGTGTCATTTGATCCATCGATCTACTACACAATCATCAGAGAGGAGAGTGTCATTTGTTCCATCGATCTACTACACCAGCGTCAGAGAAGAGAGTGCCATTTGTTCCATCGATCTACTACACCAGCATCAGAGAATTGAGTGTCATTTGTTCCATCGATCTACTACACTAGCATCAGAGAGGGGAGTGTCATTTGTTCCATCGATCTACTACACCATCATCAGAGAGGAGAGTGTCATTTGTTCCATCGATCTACTACACCATCATCAGAGAGTAGAGTGTCATTTGTTCCATGTATCTACTACACCATCATCAGAGAGGAGAGTGTCATTTGTTCCATGTGTCCTCTACACCATCATCAGAGAGTAGAGTGTCATTTGTTCCATGGATCTACTACACCAGAATCAGAGAGAAGAGTGTCATTTGTTCCATGGATCTACAACACAATCATCAGAGAGTTGAGTGTCATTTGTTCCATGTATCTACTACACCATCATCAGAGAGGAGAGTGTCATTTGTTCCATTTGTCCTCTACACCATCATCAGAGAGTAGAGTGTTATTTTTTCTATGGATCTACTACACCATCATCAGAGAGTAGAGTGTCATTTGTTCGATCGATCTACTACACCAGCATCAGAGAGTAGAGTGTCATTTGTTCCATGTATCTACTACACCATCATCAGAGAGGAGAGTGTCATTTGTTCCATGTGTCCTCTACACCATCATCAGAGAGTAGAGTGTTATTTGTTCTATGGATCTACTACACCATCATCATAGAGTAGAGTGTCATTTGTTCCATCGATCTACTACACCAGCATCAGAGAGGAGAGTGTCATTTGTTCCATGGATCTACAACACAATCATCAGAGAAGAGAGTGTCATTTGTTCCTTTGATCTACTACACAATCATCAGAGAAGAGAGTGTCATTTGTTCCATCGATCTACTACACAATCATCAGAGAGGAGAGTGTCATTTGTTCCATGGATCTACTACACAATCATCAGAGAAGAGAGTGTCATTTGTTCCATGGATCTACAACACAATCATCAGAGAAGAGAGTGTCATTTGTTCCATTGATCTACTACACCATCATCAGAGAAGAGAGTGTCATTTGTTCCATGTTTCTACTACACCATCATCAGAGAAGAGAGTGTCATTTGTTCCATTGATCTACTACACCATCATCAGAGTGGAGAGTGTCATTTGTTCCATTGATCTACTACACCATCATCAGAGAGGAGAGTGTCATTTGTTCCATTGATCTACTACACCAGCATCAGAGAGGAGAGTGTCATTTGTTCCATTGATCTACTACACCATCATCAGAGAGGAGAGTGTCATTTGTTCCATCGATCTACTACACCAGCATCAGAGAGGAGAGTGTCATTTGTTCCATTGATCTACTACACAATCATCAGAGAGGAGAGTGTCATTTGTTCCATCGATCTACTACACCAGCATCAGAGAGGAGAGTGTCATTTGTTCCATTGATCTACTACACCATCATCAGAGAGGAGAGTGTCATTTGTTCCATGTGTCCTCTACACCATCATCAGAGAGTAGAGTGTCATTTGTTCCATGGATCTACTACACCAGCATCAGAGAGGAGAGTGTCATTTGTTCCATGGATCTACTACACAATCATCAGAGAGGAAAGTGTCATTTGTTCCATGGATCTACTACACCATCATCAGAGAGTAGAGTGTCATTTGTTCCATGTATCTACTACACCATCATCAGAGAGGAGAGTGTCATTTGTTCCATGTTTCTACTACACCATCATCAGAGAAGAGAGTGTCATTTCTTCCATGGATCTACTACACAATCATCAGAGAAGAGAGTGTCATTTGTTCTATCGATCTACTACACCAGCATCAGAGTGGAGAGTGTCATTTGTTCCATGTGTCTACTATACCAGCATCAGAGAGGAGAGTGTCATGTGTTCCATGGATCTACTACACCATCATCAGAGAGGAGAGTGTCATTTGTTCCATGTTTCTACTACACCATCATCAGAGAGGAGAGTGTCATTTGTTCCATGTGTCTACTACACCATCATCAGAGAGGAGAGTGTCATTTTTCCATGCATCTATTACACCATCATCAGAGAGTAGAGTGTCATTTGTTCCATTATCTACTACACCATTATCAGAGAAGAGAGTGTCATTTGTTCCATGTGTCTACTACCCCATCATCAGAGAAGAGAGTGTAATTTGATCCATTGATCTACTACACAATCATCAGAGAGGAGAGTGTCATTTGTTCCATCGATCTACTACACCAGCATCAGAGAAGAGAGTATCATTTGTTCCATCGATCTACTACACCAGCATCAGAGAAGAGAGTGTCATTTGTTCCATGGATCTACTACACAATCATCAGAGAGGAGAGTGTCATTTGTTCCATGTGTCTACTACACCAGCATCAGAAAAGAGAGTGTCATTTGTTCCATCGATCTACTACACCAGCATCAGAGAAGAGAGTGTCATTTGTTCCATCGATCTACTACACCAGCATCAGAGAAGAGAGTGTCATTTGTTCCATGGATCTACTACACAATCATCCAAGAGGAGAGTGTCATTTGTTCCATGTGTCTACTACACCAGCATCAGAGAGGAGAGTGTCATTTGTTCCATGCATCTATTACACAATCATCAGAGAGTAGAGTGTCATTTGTTCCATGTATCTACTACACCATCATCAGAGAGGAGAGTGTCATTTGTTCCATGTGTCTACTACACCATCATCAGAGAAGAGAGTGTCATTTGATCCATCGATCTACTACACAATCATCAGAGAGGAGAGTGTCATTTGTTCCATCGATCTACTACACCAGCATCAGAGAAGAGAGTGTCATTTGTTCCATGTATCTACTACACCATCATCAGAGAGTAGAGTGTCATTTGTTCCATCGATCTACTACACCAGCATCAGAGAGGAGAGTGTCATTTGTTACATGTATCTACTACACCATCATAAGAGAGTAGAGTGTCATTTGTTCCATCGATCTACTACACCAGCATCAGAGAGTAGAGTGTCATTTGTTCCATGTATCTACTACACCATCATCAGAGAGGAGAGTTTCATTTGTTCCATGTGTCCTGTACACCATCATCAGAGAGTAGAGTGTCATTTGTTCCATGGATCTACTACACCATCATCAGAGAGAAGAGTGTCATTTGTTCCATGGATCTACAACACAATCATCAGAGAGTAGAGTGTCATTTGTTCCATGGATCTACAACACAATCATCAGAGAGTAGAGTGTCATTTGTTCCATGTATCTACTACACCATCATCAGAGAGGAGAGTGTCATTTGTTCCATGTGTCCTCTACACCATCATCAGAGAGTAGAGTGTTATTTGTTCTATGGATCTACTACACCATCATCAGAGAGTAGAGTGTCATTTGTTCCATCGATCTACTACACCAGCATCAGAGAGGAGAGTGTCATTTTTTCCATGTTTCTACTACACCATCATCAGAGAAGAGAGTGTCATTTGTTCCATGGATCTACAACACAATCATCAGAGAAGAGAGTGTCATTTGTTCCATTGATCTACTACACAATCATCAGAGAAGAGAGTGTCATTTGTTCCATCTATCTACTACACAATCATCAGAGAGGAGAGTGTCATTTGTTCCATGGATCTACTACACCAGCATCAGAGAAGAGAGTGTCATTTGTTCCATCGATCTACTACACCAGCATCAGAGAGGAGAGTGTCATTTGTTCCATGGATCTACTACACCAGCATCAGAGAAGAGAGTGTCATTTGTTCCATCGATCTACTACACCAGCATCAGAGAGGAGAGTGTCATTTGTTCCATGGATCTACTACACCAGCATCAGAGAGGAGAGTGTCATTTGTTCCATCGATATACTACACCAGCATCAGAGAGTAGAGTGTCATTTATTCCATCGATATACTACACAATCATCAGAGAAGAGAGTGTCATTTGTTCCATTGATCTACAAAACAATCATCAGAGAAGAGAGTGTCATTTGTTCCATTGATCTACTACACAATCATCAGAGAAGAGAGTGTCATTTGTTCCATTGATCTACAACACAATCATCAGAGAAGAGAGTGTCATTTGTTCCATTGATCTACAACATAATCATCAGAGAAGAGGGTGTCATTTGTTCCATTGATCTACAACACAATCATCAGAGAAGAGAGTGTCATTTGTTCCATCGATCTACTACACAATCATCAGAGAGGAGAGTGTCATTTGTTCCATGGATCTACTACACCAGCATCAGAGAAGAGAGTGTCATTTGTTCCATCGATCTACTACACCAGCATCAGAGAGGAGAGTGTCATTTGTTCCATGGATCTACTACACCAGCATCAGAGAGGAGAGTGTCATTTGTTCCATCGATCTACTACACCAGCATCAGAGAAGAGAGTGTCATTTGTTCCATCGATCTACTACACCAGCATCAGAGAGGAGAGTGTCATTTGTTCCATGGATCTACTACACCAGCATCAGAGAAGAGAGTGTCATTTGTTCCATCGATCTACTACACCAGCATCAGAGAGGAGAGTGTCATTTGTTCCATGGATCTACTACACCAGCATCAGAGAGGAGAGTGTCATTTGTTCCATCGATCTACTACACCAGCATCAGAGAGTAGAGTGTCATTTATTCCATCGATATACTACACAATCATCAGAGAAGAGAGTGTCATTTGTTCCATCGATCTACTACACCAGCATCAGAGAGGAGAGTGTCATTTGTTCCATCGATCTACTACACCAGCATCAGAGAGGAGAGTGTCATTTGTTCCATTGATCTACTACACAATCATCAGAGAGGAGAGTGTCATATGTTCCATCAATCTACTACACAATCATCAGAGAGTAGAGTGTCATTTGTTCCATTGATCTACTACACATTCATCAGAGTGGAGAGTGTCATTTGTTCCATCGATCTACTACACCAGCATCAGAGACGAGAGTGTCATTTGTTCCATCGATCTACTACACAATCATCAGAGAGGAGAGTGTCATTTGTTCCATTGATCTACTACACAATCATCAGAGAGGAGGGTGTCATTTGTTCCATTGATCTACTACACAATCATCAGAGAAGAGAGTGTCATTTGTTCCATCGATCTACTACACCAGCATCAGAGAGGAGAGTGTCATTTGCTCCATTGATCTACTACACAATCATCAGAGAGGAGAGTGTCATTTGTTCCATCGATCTACTACACAATCATCAGAGAAGAGAGTGTAATTTGTTCCATCGAACTACTACACCATCATCAGAGAGTAGAGTGTCATTTATTCCATGTATCTACTACACCATCATCATAGAGGAGAGTGTCATTTGTTCCATGTGTCCTCTACACCATCATCAGAGAGTAGAGTGTCATTTGTTCCATGGATCTACTACACCATCATCAGAGAGTAGAGTGTCATTTGTTCCATGGATCTACTACACAATCATCAGAGAGGAGAGTGTCATTTGTTCCATGGATCTACTACACCATCATCAGAGAGTAGAGTGTCATTTGTTCCATGTATCTACTACACCATTATCAGAGAGGAGAGTGTCATTTGTTCCATGTTTCTACTACACCATCATCAGAGAAGAGAGTGTCCATTTGTTCCATGGATCTACTACACAATCATCAGAGAAGAGAGTGTCATTTGTTCCATGTATCTACTACACCAGCATCAGAGAGGAGAGTGTCATTTGTTCCATCGATATACTACACCATCATCAGAGAGGAGAGTGTCATTTGTTCCATGTTTCTACTACTCCATCATCAGAAAAGAGAGTGTCATTTGTTCCATGTATCTACTACACCAGCATCAGAGAGGAGAGTGTCATTTGTTCCATCGATCTACTACACAATCATCAGAGAGGAGAGTGTCATTTGTTCCATCGATCTACTACACCATCATCAGAGAGGAGAGTGTCATTTGTTCCATCGATCTACTACACAATCATCAGAGAGGAGAGTGTCATTTGTTCCATCGATCTACTACACCATCATCAGAGAGTAGAGTGTCATTTGTTCCATGTATCTACTACACCATTATCAGAGAGGAGAGTGTCATTTGTTCCATGTTTCTACTACACCATCATCAGAGAAGAGAGTGTCCATTTGTTCCATGGATCTACTACACAATCATCAGAGAAGAGAGTGTCATTTGTTCCATGTATCTACTACACCAGCATCAGAGAGGAGAGTGTCATTTGTTCCATCGATCTACTACACCATCATCAGAGAGGAGAGTGTCATTTGTTCCATGTTTCTACTACTCCATCATCAGAATAGAGAGTGTCATTTGTTCCATGTATCAACTACACCAGCATCAGAGAGGAGAGTGTCATTTGTTCCATCGATCTACTACACAATCATCAGAGAGGAGAGTGTCATTTGTTCCATCGATCTACTACACCATCATCAGAGAGGAGAGTGTCATTTGTTCCATCGATCTACTACACAATCATCAGAGAAGAGAGTGTCATTTGTTCCATGTATCTACTACACCAGCATCAGAGAGGAGAGTGTCATTTGTTCCATCGATCTAGTACACCATCATCAGAGAGGAGAGTGTCATTTGTTCCATGTTTCTACTACTCCATCATCAGAAAAGAGAGTGTCATTTGTTCCATGTATCTACTACACCAGCATCAGAGAGGAGAGTGTCATTTGTTCCATCGATCTACTACACAATCATCAGAGAGGAGAGTGTCATTTGTTCCATCGATCTACTACACCATCATCAGAGAGGAGAGTGTCATTTGTTCCATCGATCTACTACACAATCATCAGAGAGGAGAGTGTCATTTGTTCCATCGATCTACTACACCAGCATCAGAGAGGAGAGTGTCATTTGTTCCATGGATCTACTACACCAGCATCAGAGAAGAGAGTGTCATTTGTTCCATCGAGCTACTACACCAGCATCAGAGAGGAGAGTGTCATTTGTTCCATGGATCTACTACACCAGCATCAGAGAGGAGAGTGTCATTTGTTCCATCGATCTACTACACCAGCATCAGAGAGTAGAGTGTCATTTATTCCATCGATCTACTACACAATCATCAGAGAAGAGAGTGTCATTTGTTCCATCGATCTACTACACCAGCATCAGAGAGGAGAGTGTCATTTGTTCCATCGATCTACTACACCAGCATCAGAGAGGAGAGTGTCATTTGTTCCATTGATCTACTACACAATCATCAGAGAGGAGAGTGTCATATGTTCCATCGATCTACTACACAATCATCAGAGAGGAGAGTGTCATTTGTTCCATTGATCTACTACACAATCATCAGAGAGGAGAGTGTCATTTGTTCCATCGATCTACTACACCAGCATCAGAGACGAGAGTGTCATTTGTTCCATCGATCTACTACACAATCATCAGAGAGGAGAGTGTCATTTGTTCCATTGATCTACTACACAATCATCAGAGAGGAGAGTGTCATTTGTTCCATTGATCTACTACACAATCATCAGAGAAGAGAGTGTCATTTGTTCCATCGATCTACTACACCAGCATCAGAGAGGAGAGTGTCATTTGCTCCATTGATCTACTACACAATCATCAGAGAGGAGAGTGTCATTTGTTCCATCGATCTACTACACAATCATCAGAGAAGAGAGTGTCATTTGTTCCATCGAACTACTACACCATCATCAGAGAGTAGAGTGTCATTTATTCCATGTATCTACTACACCATCATCAGAGAGGAGAGTGTCATTTGTTCCATGTGTCCTCTACACCATCATCAGAGAGTAGAGTGTCATTTGTTCCATGGATCTACTACACCATCATCAGAGAGTAGAGTGTCATTTGTTCCATGGATCTACTACACAATCATCAGAGAGGAGAGTGTCATTTGTTCCATGGATAAACTACACCATCATCAGAGAGTAGAGTGTCATTTGTTCCATGTATCTACTACACCATTATCAGAGAGGAGAGTGTCATTTGTTCCATGTTTCTACTACACCATCATCAGAGAAGAGAGTGTCCATTTGTTCCATGGATCTACTACACAATCATCAGAGAAGAGAGTGTCATTTGTTCCATGTATCTACTACACCAGCATCAGAGAGGAGAGTGTCATTTGTTCCATCGATCTACTACACCATCATCAGAGAGGAGAGTGTCATTTGTTCCATGTTTCTACTACTCCATCATCAGAAAAGAGAGTGCCATTTGTTCCATGTATCTACTACACCAGCATCAGAGAGGAGAGTGTCATTTGTTCCATCGATCTACTACACAATCATCAGAGAGGAGAGTGTCATTTGTTCCATCGATCTACTACACCATCATCAGAGAGGAGAGTGTCATTTGTTCCATCGATCTACTACACAATCATCAGAGAGGAGAGTGTCATTTGTTCCATCGATCTACTACACCATCATCAGAGAGTAGAGTGTCATTTGTTCCATGTATCTACTACACCATTATCAGAGAGGAGAGTGTCATTTGTTCCATGTTTCTACTACACCATCATCAGAGAAGAGAGTGTCCATTTGTTCCATGGATCTACTACACAATCATCAGAGAAGAGAGTGTCATTTGTTCCATGTATCTACTACACCAGCATCAGAGAGGAGAGTGTCATTTGTTCCATCGATCTACTACACCATCATCAGAGAGGAGAGTGTCATTTGTTCCATGTTTCTACTACTCCATCATCAGAAAAGAGAGTGTCATTTGTTCCATGTATCTACTACACCAGCATCAGAGAGGAGAGTGTCATTTGTTCCATCGATCTACTACACAATCATCAGAGAGGAGAGTGTCATTTTTTCCATCGATCTACTACACCATCATCAGAGAGGAGAGTGTCATTTGTTCCATCGATCTACTACGCAATCATCAGAGAAGAGAGTGTCATTTGTTCCATGTATCTACTACACCAGCATCAGAGAGGAGAGTGTCATTTGTTCCATCGATCTACTACACCATCATCAGAGAGGAGAGTGTCATTTGTTCCATGTTTCTACTACTCCATCATCAGAAAAGAGAGTGTCATTTGTTCCATGTATCTACTACACCAGCATCAGAGAGGAGAGTGTCATTTGTTCCATCGATCTACTACACAATCATCAGAGAGGAGAGTGTCATTTGTTCCATCGATCTACTACACCATCATCAGAGAGGAGAGTGTCATTTGTTCCATCGATCTACTACACAATCATCAGAGAGGAGAGTGTCATTTGTTCCATCGATCTACTACACAATCATCAGAGAGCAGAGTGTCATTTGTTCCATCGATCTACTACACAATCATCAGAGAGGAGAGTGTCATTTGTTCCATGGATCTACAACACAATCATCAGAGAGTAGAGTGTCATTTGTTCCATGGATCTACAACACAATCATCAGAGAGTAGAGTGTCATTTGTTCCATGTATCTACTACACCATCATCAGAGAGGAGAGTGTCATTTGTTCCATGTGTCCTCTACACCATCATCAGAGAGTAGAGTGTTATTTGTTCTATGGATCTACTACAACATCATCAGAGAGTAGAGTGTCATTTGTTCCATCGATCTACTAAACCAGCATCAGAGAGGAGAGTGTCATTTTTTTCATGTTTCTACTACACCATCATCAGAGAAGAGAGTGTCATTTGTTCCATGGATCTACAACACAATCATCAGAAAAGAGAGTGTCATTTGTTCCATTGATCTACTACACAATCATCAGAGAAGAGAGTGTCATTTGTTCCATCGATCTACTACACAATCATCAGAGAGGAGAGTGTCATTTGTTCCATGGATCTACCACACCAGCATCAGAGAAGAGAGTGTCATTTGTTCCATCGATCTACTACACCAGCATCAGAGAGGAGAGTGTCATTTGTTCCATGGATCTACTACACCAGCATCAGAGAAGAGAGTGTCATTTGTTCCATCGATCTACTACACCAGCATCAGAGAGGAGAGTGTCATTTGTTCCATCGATCTACTACACCAGCATCAGAGAGTAGAGTGTCATTTATTCCATCGATCTACTACACAATCATCAGAGAAGAGAGTGTCATTTGTTCCATTGATCTACAACACAATCATCAGAGAAGAGAGTGTCATTTGTTCCATTGATCTAATACACAATCATCAGAGAAGAGAGTGTCATTTGTTCCATTGATCTACAACACAATCATCAGAGAAGAGAGTGTCATTTGTTCCATTGATCTACAACACAATCATCAGAGAAGAGAGTGTCATTTGTTCCATTGATCTACAATACAATCATCAGAGAAGAGAGTGTCATTTGTTCCATTGATCTACTACACAATCATCAGAGAAGAGAGTGTCATTTGTTCCATCGATCTACTACACAATCATCAGAGAGGAGAGTGTCATTTGTTCCATGGATCTACTACACCAGCATCACAGAAGAGAGTGTCATTTGTTCCATCGATCTACTACACCAGCATCAGAGAGGAGAGTTTCATTTGTTCCATGGATCTACTACACCAGCATCAGAGAAGAGAGTGTCATTTGTTCCATCGATCTACTACACCAGCATCAGAGAGGAGAGTGTCATTTGTTCCATGGATCTACTACACCAGCATCAGAGAGGAGAGTGTCATTTGTTCCATCGATCTACTACACCAGCATCAGAGAGTAGAGTGTCATTTATTCCATCGATCTACTACACAATCATCAGAGAAGAGAGTGTCATTTGTTCCATCGATCTACTACACCAGCATCAGAGAGGAGAGTGTCATTTGTTCCATCGATCTACTACACCAGCATCAGAGAGGAGAGTGTCATTTGTTCCATTGATCTACTACACAATCATCAGAGAGGAGAGTGTCATATGTTCCATCGATCTACTACACAATCATCAGAGAGGAGAGTGTCATTTGTTCCATTGATCTACTACACAATCATCAGAGAGGAGAGTGTCATTTGTTCCATCGATCTACTACACCAGCATCAGAGACGAGAGTGTCATTTGTTCCATCGATCTACTACACAATCATCAGAGAGGTGAGTGTCATTTGTTCCATTGATCTATTACACAATCATCAGAGAGGAGAGTGTCATTTGTTCCATTGATCTACTACACAATCATCAGAGAAGAGAGTGTCATTTGTTCCATCGATCTACTACACCAGCATCAGAGAGGAGAGTGTCATTTGCTCCATTGATCTACTACACAATCATCAGAGAGGAGAGTGTCATTTGTTCCATCGATCTACTACACAATCATCAGAGAAGAGAGTGTCATTTGTTCCATCGAACTACTACACCATCATCAGAGAGCAGAGTGTCATTTATTCCATGTATCTACTACACCATCATCAGAGAGGAGAGTGTCATTTGTTCCATGTGTCCTCTACACCATCATCAGAGAGTAGAGTGTCATTTGTTCCATGGATCTACTACACCATCATCAGAGAGTAGAGTGTCATTTGTTCCATGGATCTACTACACAATCATCAGAGAGGAGAGTGTCATTTGTTCCATGGATCTACTACACCATCATCAGAGAGTAGTGTGTCATTTGTTCCATGTATCTACTACACCATTATCAGAGAGGAGAGTGTCATTTGTTCCATGTTTCTACTACACCATCATCAGAGAAGAGAGTGTCATTTGTTCCATGGATCTACTACACAATCATCAGAGAAGAGAGTGTCATTTGTTCCATCGATATACTACACCAGCATCAGAGAAGAGAGTGTCATTTGTTCCATCGATCTACTACACCATCATCAGAGAGGAGAGTGTCATTTGTTCCATGTTTCTACTACACCATCATCAGAAAAGAGAGTGTCATTTGTTCCATGTATCTACTACACCAGCATCAGAGAGGAGAGTGTCATTTGTTCCATCGATCTACTACACCATCATCAGAGAGGAGAGTGTCATTTGTTCCATGTTTCTACTACTCCATCATCAGAAAAGAGAGTGTCATTTGTTCCATGTCTCTACTACACCAGCATCAGAGAGGAGAGTGTCATTTGTTCCATCGATCTACTGCACAATCATCAGAGAGGAGAGTGTCATTTGTTCCATCGATCTACTACACAATCATCAGAGAGGAGAGTGTCATTTGTTCCATCGATCTACTACACAATCATCAGAGAGGAGAGTGTCATTTGTTCCATCGATCTACTACACAATCATCAGAGAGGAGAGTGTCATTTGTTCCATCGATCTACTACACCAGCATCAGAGAGGAGAGTGTCATTTGGTCCATCGATCTACTACACCATCATCAGAGAGGAGAGTGTCATTTGTTCCATCGATCTACTTACTACACCATCATCAGAGAGGAGAGTGTCATTTGTTCCATCGATCTACTTACTACACCATCATCAGAGAGGAGAGTGTCATTTGTTCCATCGATCTACTACACCAGCATCAGAGAGGAGAGTGTCATTTGTTCCATCGATCTACTACACAATCATCAGAGAGGAGAGTGTCATTTGTTCCATGTTTCTACTACTCCATCATCAGAAAAGAGAGTGTCATTTGTTCCATGTATCTACTACACCAGCATCAGAGAGGAGAGTGTCATTTGTTCCATCGATCTACTACACAATCATCAGAGAGGAGAGTGTCATTTGTTCCATCGATCTACTACACCATCATCAGAGAGGAGAGTGTCATTTGTTCCATCGATCTACTAAACAATCATCAGAGAGGAGAGTGTCATTTGTTCCATCGATCTACTACACAATCATCAGAGAGGAGAGTGTCATTTGTTCCATCGATCTACTACACAATCATCAGAGAGGAGAGTGTCATTTGTTCCATCGATCTACTAAACAATCATCAGAGAGGAGAGTGTCATTTGTTCCATCGATCTACTACACCAGCATCAGAGAGGAGAGTGTCATTTGATCCATCGATCTACTACACCATCATCAGAGAGGAGAGTGTCATTTGTTCCATCGATCTACTTACTACACCATCATCAGAGAGGAGAGTGTCGTTTGTTCCATCGATCTACTTACTACACCATCATCAGAGAGGAGAGTGTCATTTGTTCCATCGATCTACTACACCAGCATCAGAGAGGAGAGTGTCATTTGCTCCATCGATCTACTACACAATCATCAGAGAGGAGAGTGTCATTTGTTCCATCGATCTACTACACAATCATCAGAGAGGAGAGTGTCATTTGTTCCATCGATCTACTACACCAGCATCAGAGAGGAGAGTGTCATTTGTTCCATGGATCTACTACACCAGCATCAGAGAAGAGAGTGTCATTTGTTCCATCGATCTACTACACCAGCATCAGAGAGGAGAGTGTCATTTGTTCCATCGATCTACTACACCATCATCAGAGAGGAGAGTGTCATTTGTTCCATCGATCTACTTACTACACCATCATCAGAGAGGAGAATGTCATTTGTTCCATCGATCTAATTACTACACCATCATCAGAGAGGAGAGTGTCATTTGTTCCATCGATCTACTACACCATCATCAGAGAAGAGAGTGTCATTTGTTCCATCGATCTACTACACAATCATCAGAGAGGAGAGTGTCATTTGTTCCATCGTTCTATTACACCAGCATCAGAGAGGAGAGTGTCATTTGTTCCATCGATCTACTACACAATCATCAGAGAGGAGAGTGTCATTTGTTCCATCGATCTACTACACAATCATCAGAGAGGAGAGTGTCATTTGTTCCATCGATCTACTACACAATCATCAGAGAGGAGAGTGTCATTTGTTCCATCGATCTACTACACCAGCATCAGAGAGGAGAGTGTCATTTGTTCCATCGATCTACTACACCAGCATCAGAGACGAGAGTGTCATTTGTTCCATCGATCTACTACACAATCATCAGAGAGGTGAGTGTCATTTGTTCCATTGATCTATTACACAATCATCAGAGAGGAGAGTGTCATTTGTTCCATTGATCTACTACACAATCATCAGAGAAGAGAGTGTCATTTGTTCCATCGATCTACTACACCAGCATCAGAGAGGAGAGTGTCATTTGCTCCATTGATCTACTACACAATCATCAGAGAGGAGAGTGTCATTTGTTCCATCGATCTACTACACAATCATCAGAGAAGAGAGTGTCATTTGTTCCATCGAACTACTACACCATCATCAGAGAGCAGAGTGTCATTTATTCCATGTATCTACTACACCATCATCAGAGAGGAGAGTGTCATTTGTTCCATGTGTCCTCTACACCATCATCAGAGAGTAGAGTGTCATTTGTTCCATGGATCTACTACACCATCATCAGAGAGTAGAGTGTCATTTGTTCCATGGATCTACTACACAATCATCAGAGAGGAGAGTGTCATTTGTTCCATGGATCTACTACACCATCATCAGAGAGTAGTGTGTCATTTGTTCCATGTATCTACTACACCATTATCAGAGAGGAGAGTGTCATTTGTTCCATGTTTCTACTACACCATCATCAGAGAAGAGAGTGTCATTTGTTCCATGGATCTACTACACAATCATCAGAGAAGAGAGTGTCATTTGTTCCATCGATATACTACACCAGCATCAGAGAAGAGAGTGTCATTTGTTCCATCGATCTACTACACCATCATCAGAGAGGAGAGTGTCATTTGTTCCATGTTTCTACTACACCATCATCAGAAAAGAGAGTGTCATTTGTTCCATGTATCTACTACACCAGCATCAGAGAGGAGAGTGTCATTTGTTCCATCGATCTACTACACCATCATCAGAGAGGAGAGTGTCATTTGTTCCATGTTTCTACTACTCCATCATCAGAAAAGAGAGTGTCATTTGTTCCATGTCTCTACTACACCAGCATCAGAGAGGAGAGTGTCATTTGTTCCATCGATCTACTGCACAATCATCAGAGAGGAGAGTGTCATTTGTTCCATCGATCTACTACACAATCATCAGAGAGGAGAGTGTCATTTGTTCCATCGATCTACTACACAATCATCAGAGAGGAGAGTGTCATTTGTTCCATCGATCTACTACACAATCATCAGAGAGGAGAGTGTCATTTGTTCCATCGATCTACTACACCAGCATCAGAGAGGAGAGTGTCATTTGGTCCATCGATCTACTACCCCATCATCAGAGAGGAGAGTGTCATTTGTTCCATCGATCTACTTACTACACCATCATCAGAGAGGAGAGTGTCATTTGTTCCATCGATCTACTTAATACACCATCATCAGAGAGGAGAGTGTCATTTGTTCCATCGATCTACTACACCAGCATCAGAGAGGAGAGTGTCATTTGTTCCATCGATCTACTACACAATCATCAGAGAGGAGAGTGTCATTTGTTCCATGTTTCTACTACTCCATCATCAGAAAAGAGAGTGTCATTTGTTCCATGTATCTACTACACCAGCATCAGAGAGGAGAGTGTCATTTGTTCCATCGATCTACTACACAATCATCAGAGAGGAGAGTGTCATTTGTTCCATCGATCTACTACACCATCATCAGAGAGGAGAGTGTCATTTGTTCCATCGATCTACTAAACAATCATCAGAGAGGAGAGTGTCATTTGTTCCATCGATCTACTACACAATCATCAGAGAGGAGAGTGTCATTTGTTCCATCGATCTACTACACAATCATCAGAGAGGAGAGTGTCATTTGTTCCATCGATCTACTAAACAATCATCAGAGAGGAGAGTGTCATTTGTTCCATCGATCTACTACACCAGCATCAGAGAGGAGAGTGTCATTTGATCCATCGATCTACTACACCATCATCAGAGAGGAGAGTGTCATTTGTTCCATCGATCTACTTACTACACCATCATCAGAGAGGAGAGTGTCGTTTGTTCCATCGATCTACTTACTACACCATCATCAGAGAGGAGAGTGTCATTTGTTCCATCGATCTACTACACCAGCATCAGAGAGGAGAGTGTCATTTGCTCCATCGATCTACTACACAATCATCAGAGAGGAGAGTGTCATTTGTTCCATCGATCTACTACACAATCATCAGAGAGGAGAGTGTCATTTGTTCCATCGATCTACTACACCAGCATCAGAGAGGAGAGTGTCATTTGTTCCATCGATCTACTACACCAGCATCAGAGAAGAGAGTGTCATTTGTTCCATCGATCTACTACACCAGCATCAGAGAGGAGAGTGTCATTTGTTCCATCGATCTACTACACCATCATCAGAGAGGAGAGTGTCATTTGTTCCATCGATCTACTTACTACACCATCATCAGAGAGGAGAATGTCATTTGTTCCATCGATCTAATTACTACACCATCATCAGAGAGGAGAGTGTCATTTGTTCCATCGATCTACTACACCATCATCAGAGAAGAGAGTGTCATTTGTTCCATCGATCTACTACACAATCATCAGAGAGGAGAGTGTCATTTGTTCCATCGATCTATTACACCAGCATCAGAGAGGAGAGTGTCATTTGTTCCATCGATCTACTACACAATCATCAGAGAGGAGAGTGTCATTTGTTCCATCGATCTACTACACAATCATCAGAGAGGAGAGTGTCATTTGTTCCATCGATCTACTACACAATCATCAGAGAGGAGAGTGTCATTTGTTCCATCGATCTACTACACCAGCATCAGAGAGGAGAGTGTCATTTGTTCCATCGATCTACTACACCAGCATCAGAGATGAGAGTGTCATTTGTTCCATCGATCTACTACACCATCATCAGAGAGGAGACTGTCATTTGTTCCATCGATCTACTTACAACACCATCATCAGAGAGGAGAGTGTCATTTGTTCCATCGATCTACTTACTACACCATCATCAGAGAGGAGAGTGTCATTTGTTCCATCGATCTACTACACCATCATCAGAGAAGAGAGTATCATTTGTTCCATCGATCTACTACATCAGCATCAGAGAGGAGAGTGTCATTTGGTCCATCGATCTACTACGTCAGCATCAGAGAGGAGAGTGTCATTTGGTCCATCGATCTACTACATCAGCATCAGAGAGGAGTGTGTCATTTGGTCCATCGATCTACTACATCAGCATCAGAGAGGAGAGTGTCATTTGTTCCATCGATCTACTACACCATCATCAGAGAAGAGAGTGTCATTTGTTCCATCGATCTACTACATCAGCATCAGAGAGGAGAGTGTCATTTGGTCCATCGATCTACTACATCAGCATCAGAGAGGAGAGTGTCATTTGGTCCATCGATCTACTACATCAGCATTAGAGAGGAGAGTGTCATTTGTTCCATCGATCTACTACACCATCATCAGAGAAGAGAGTGTCATGTTTTCCATGGATCTACTACACCATCATCAGAGAGGAGAGTGTCATTTGTTCCATGTATCTACTACACCAGCATCAGAGAAGAGAGTGTCATTTGATCCATCGATCTACTACACCATCATCAGAGAGGAGAGTGTCATTTGTTCCATCGATCTACTACACCATCATCAGAGAGGAGAGTGTCATTTGATCCATCGATCTACTACACCATCATCAGAGAGGAGAGTGTCATTTGTTCCATGTATCTACTACACCATCATCAGAGAGGAGAGTGTCATTTGATCCATCGATCTACTACACCATCATCAGAGAGGAGAGTGTCATTTGTTCCATGTGTCTACTACACCATCATCAGAGAGGAGAGTGTCATTTGATCCATCGATCTACTACACCATCATCAGAGAGGAGAGTGTCATTTGATTCATCGATCTACTTTACAATCATCAGAGAGGAGAGTGTCATTTGATCCATCGATCTACTACACCATCATCAGAGAGGAGAGTGTCATTTGGTCCATCGATCTACTACACCATCATCAGAGAGGAGAGTGTCATTTGTTCCATCGATCTACTACACCATCATCAGAGAGGAGAGTGTCATTTGATCCATCGATCTACTACACCATCATCAGAGAAGAGAGTGTCATTTGTTCCATCGATCTACTACACCAGCATCAGAGAGGAGAGTGTCATTTGTTCCATGGATCTACTACACCAGCATCAGAGAGGAGAGTGTCATTTGTTCCATGGATCTACTACACCAGCATCAGAGAGGAGAGTGTCATTTGTTCCATCGATCTACTACACCATCATCAGAGAGGAGAGTGTCATTTGTTCCATCGATCTACTACACCATCATCAGAGAGGAGAGTGTCATTTGTTCCATGGATCTACTACACCATCATCAGAGAGGAGAGTGTCATGTTTTCCATGGATCTACTACACCATCATCAGAGAGGAGAGTGTCATTTGTTCCATGTGTCTACTACACCATCATCAGAGAGGAGAGTGTCATTTGTTCCATGGATCTACTACACCAGCATCAGAGAGGAGAGTGTCATGTTTTCCATGGATCTACTACACCATCATCAGAGAGGAGAGTGTCATTTGTTCCATGGATCTACTACACCATCATCAGAGAGGAGAGTGTCATGTTTTCCATGGATCTACTACACCATCATCAGAGAGGAGAGTGTCATTTGTTCCATGGATCTACTACACCAGTATCAGGGAGTAGAGTGTCATTTGTTCCATGGATCTACTACACCAGTATCAGGGAGTGGAGTGTCACTTCTTCCATATTTTGATACAGGAAAGCACACCAGGTCTGCACGAGCCAGGGACCCAAAGGTTTCTATAACGGGACGGAGAGAGAGGGTGGGGGGCGGAAAGGGAAGGAATTGGCTAGGGATCCACGGTTGTTTTAACGAGAGAGAGAGAGAGAGAGAGAGAGAGAGAGAGAGAGAGAGAGAGAGGGGGGGGGGAGACGGAGAGGGAAGGAATTGGCGAGGGATCCATGATTGTATTAACGGGTTATGGTGAGAGCGACGTTCTGCAAAACCCCTGCCACCTGACAATGTTAAAGAGAGTGTCAAGGCGAAAAGATCGGCTTAATTTCATTGGGTTTTGTCCCATATGGTTCGGTCTTTTCACGCAAGGCGGCCTGTCGACAGCGTATCACAAAGCACTAACTCCTTAGCTCCAGCGACGACCTCCATGAGTCTCGGATTAAACTGTAAGTTAGTTAAGTGGGTGGTTGGTTAATTAGTTAGATAGTTAATTCGTTAATTAGTTAGCTAGCTAGGTAGGTATTGTGTTAGTTAGTTGGGTTGTTTGTTGGTTCGGTAATTAATTAGCTAGCTAGATATCTAATGTGTTAGATAGTTGGGTTGTTTGTTGGTTCGGTAATTAATTAGCTAGCTAGATAGGTTGTGTGTTAGTTAGTTGGGTTGTTTGTTGGTTCGGTAATTAGTTAGCTAGCTTGCCAGGTAGTTTGTTAGTTAGTTGGGTTGTTTTTTGGCTCGTTAATTAATTAGCTAGCTAGCTAGGCAGTCCCCTTTTAATAGGCCATTATATTCCGCATAGCTAATAACAAGTGCCACACCAATTATTTCTATTACTGAGTCGTGTAGTATTGAGTTTTTATTTTCCACATATCTTTATAATGCATATCTTTTATATTGTTGTTGTTTTCAATTAGCCTTGAATGATGTGTGAATGATATAATATATGAAAGAGAGTGATGAAAGGGAAGAATGTTAGACGGGCCTGCGAGTCCAATTCTTAACCCTTTGAAAATAAAGTTTCTTTGTTTGTTTTGTTTTGTTTGTTTGTTTGTTTGTTTGTTTGTTGGGTTGTTTGTTGGTTCGGTAATTAATTAGCTTGCTAGCTATGTAGTTTGTCAGTTAGTTGGGTTTTTTTAAAAATTGGTTCGTTAATTAATTCGCTTGCTAGCTAGGTTTTGAGTTAGTTGGGTCGTTTGTTGGTTAGTTAATTAATTAGCTAGCTAGATAGGTAGTGTGTTAATTAGTTGTGTTTTTTGTTCTTTCGGTAATTAGTTAGCTATCTAGCTAGGTAGTTTGTTAGTTAGTTGGTATGTTGACTTGTTATTTAACTGGTTATACAATGCGGTCAAATATGAACAGATCCATTGATGATGAAACATAGCTATTTATCACGGGGTCAAGTATCAACAAATCCATTGACGATGAAACGAGGCCAAAAAATTGTGACTGTCTAAGTCTAATTTAACAAATCAGTTTACTGTTTTCATTTGTTTCTGGTAGGACTTGCATATTGGTTTTTCTGTCTGTTCATGGCATTTCTTGGCATTTTCACATCCATACAAGAATATAGGTTCCATGTAGCACCTCAACACTCTTTTTCACGTTGCAAATGACATCTTTTTATTGGTCAGTAAGTTTTCCATCTTGCAAACAGCTACCTTTGCCATGACGATTCTTATTAAAATCTCTTACAGGCATCCCCCATCAGATGTCATGACTGTTCCGAGATAATTGTACCGATTCACTTGCTTAACACAGTTCCATGTGTGTGTGTGTGTGTGCGTGCGTGCGTGCGTGCGTGCGTGTGTGTGTGTGTGTGTATTGTAATTATAGTAGTAGATAACACAATACAAGAAGTGAACAACAGCTTACAGACAGTCAGGAAAGAACAAGACGAATGCGAATGAAATCACCGTGTTATGAACTGATATATGAGCACATTAGCGGAATACTAAGACAAACTTGTACAAACTCATAAAAAATACCACGCGACAGTTTCGACTGTTGGAGAACCAGTTGGGAAGACACCTACCTGCTCAAGACACCAGATGGAGTAGTGGTCTCCATCAACAAAACCGCAACACCACCGCATTACTGAAAAATGTCGCAGAGAAAGAGAAAGCCGACATCAAGCGACCCCACAGCATCTCAAGGAAGCCAACCGACACCCCATGATAAAACAATGGGTCATCAAGAGAGTCAAGAACTATCTCACAAACGATCAGATAAGCGAGATGCTGTCGAGAGAAAAATAGACATTGAACATCACCGGTGCTGAGTGGATCATCGTATACTCTCTACAATCGTCATCATCACAGTGGAGAACAGAATGATCCACCAATCCATCAGATTGGACAATGGAAAGAAGCCCCGGAGCATTACATTCATAGAGTTCTGAAGTGCTCCAGGTGAAAGAACTTTTGGCACACCCGTGCCACATGTAAAAGTGAGGTGGAGGTCTGCAGATACTACTCTGGACCACACCCATACAGCCAGTGCCATCATGCCAAGATCGGCACGGAAGTCAGCAGGTCAACGCCAGCAGAAAGAGCGAAAACTGCTTCGGTAAACACGGCGTTAGATATCTCGGCAGCCCCTGCCACCAAGACAGCAAGGAAGCTATGAAAACTGCCGTCAAAGCAAAGTTGCATTATAAAGAGGCTTGGGGCAGAACGAGGCGAGCACCAGTGTTACTAAATGTGACAAAGCACAATTGGAAGGTCAAGTAAAAGACCGGAGATCTAAAGTTACCAGAATGGAGGAGAAACGGGACCAAACACAAGAATCACATATAACAGCCGTTCAGGACGACCTGGATGAATTGAAGCTTGCGCATCAGAATAGTGAACAGGGTGTGGCTCGAATGGTTGCAATCAAGGCCGAGACGGAAGAGACTATGGCACAGATTCATGAAGAACGAGAACAGCCTAAACGTCTCAAGACAAAGAATGAAACATCAGAAACAGAAGCCATCGATAATAAGCCCCAGACAGAAGATTAAGTAACAAAAGAGGAGAAAGGAAGTCAAAACGAAAGAGACCAAGAATGGATGGTGGCCGGCAGAAGAGATTTATCTCTACCAAGATCGAGTTTTCAAGCCGTCTACGACACAAGATTTCAGAGAAACGAAAGACCACGAAGATTCGAAGACAAAACAAGGCCGAAACAGAGACCGAGAAATAGATGGAGTCACTAGAAGGATGACCACTGATAAACCACCCCCTGAAGGAAGTACACTATGAGACGGGGCGGGAACCCAACAGCAGAGGCCATACAAGTGTGCGACTCTAACCAGACATGTGACACGACACAAAGATGCAATTCACACCAAGACAGACAACGCAGACTTCAGGAAGCTTTAGGTTTGTCTATGCTCAACCCCGGAAACGTTCTGCATAAGCAATTAAAACAGGTACCATCGTTGTTCTGTGCCTTAACGAATTGTTTCATCAATCCGTGCTTTATATGTAATGGTGGCAGTAGAACTCTTTTCGTAAGAATGAGAGGCTTGTTGACAGTATTTGTTTTTCTCCAACTTTAAATTCGTACCTCAACGGCCGCTGTTTCTTTGTCCAGTGCGTATCTTTTGCCCTGCTACCCCACAAACATATAACGCATAGCTATTTCGCGAATCCACTTTGCTGGCCAAGCAAGACGTTCATCATTTTAAGATCCACACAAAATATCCAGTAATGTTCTAACTATTTCCATTTTTTTCGAGAACTGTGCTTATTATAGCAAACACCTCCTTCATTGTAGTATAATTAGCAACTGGAATTGAGACATATTTGTTACCATTGTGTAAGAGAACACCTTTCAGACTTCATTTAGAGCTGTAAATGAAAAGTAACTCACTGCTGTATTAGTAGAAAACACAAGGTTGTATTCCTTACCAAAAAAATGGAAGAAAACCTTCTCTCTACTGTGATAAAATGTAACCTTTGTTTTAGCACTCAGTAATTTTGTTCTTTCAAAATTGAAGCCAAACGTTCTGAAAATTCATTGGAGGGGTATAAATCTAGGATTAGATCATTCAGTTCACACAGGTCGAAGCACTGAGCAGCTGAAAATAATCTTCGAAATCTCTTCACTTGGCGTTCCAATGCCACTACTGTCTCATCATCTAGCAGGGATTCCGAAATCTGACTAAAAGTGTGGAACAGGTCGTCTAGCAGGATCTAAATGTGGATATTTCCATTAAAAAAAATAATTCCTCTAATATTGGCAACACAGACTTAACAGTGATCATACTGGTTATTCGGCTGTCTCCAAACCATTGGAATTTCACATTTTAGACATTTTCTTTTAACGCAAATCCACTGTCAAGACGTTTAAGACATGTTTTCCAAAAATATGAGGAGCGCAAGACTTGTCCTGGTTGCTTAGTTTTGCTTTAAAGTAAGCAAAGTATGCCTTTCCCACAAAAACAGTAATATACTTTCCTATGTTCTTCTTTCAAAGTGTACTCTCCACAAATATAACATAACAATCCGATGACAGAAAACGTGCGCTTCTTTAAGATAATATAATTATGCGTTAGAAGTGTGAGAACTTATGGGAATGCCCCGAATGCTGTGATGTCGATTCCTAAATCAATCAATCAATCAGTGTGAGAACATAACTAGCATACTAACTTGCAAACAGTGGGTTGAAATCTAAAAAAAAGGAAATTCTTGGAAGATTATCGGAAAACTTAAACTGTAAGTAAACAAGCAGATTCATATTGTAAGGGACTAGATGGCAATAGTTATGATTTTCCCCAGAACCTAATACAGAAAATACTGTACTGATATTAATTAAATACACACAAGCTTGTATATAAAAAAACTGGGGCTGCTATAGACAAATAAATGGGATATTTGGATTTAGCTTTATTTCTGCGAAATCGGGTGTGAAATGGTTTTTAATTTTTTTTTTTTTTTTTTTTTTTTTTGCAATTTTTTGCAATTTTTTTTTCAATTGTAGGGCTGTGATATCCCAACATCTGATATAGATACAATATCTTTACATCTGACATAAATACAATATTTATATATATGACATGAATAATAGGGTACAATGGCTCCGTGTGCACAATTAATGAAGACTGAATTCCCACTCCAGGAGATCTTACTCTGTTCTCACACATGGGTTATAAATACTCGCTTCCCCACTACAGCAGATATATTTTCGATTACACAATACTGAAATTCCATACGCCATACCCTGCTTTGGGAGATCCCTATTCAATTCATCATTCCATCACTTCTACACTCGATTACCAATCCAGCAATTCCATGCTCCGCTCTCTAGTCTAGTAGAGTTGAGCTGATTCAAGAACAGACACCATTGCACTCAGGGCATTCCCATAAACGCTCAGTCCTCATCTTCAACAGCCAGCGAGGGTTTCCAACACTAATGATGCCCGTTGCAATCTGCTTAAGTGTCCATCATGCCTTACCTCTGCTACATTCTCTCAATACCATGATAGCCTATCTGTTCCTCTGCATGATTCACGTGCTCCCAGAGGGCCTTCACCACATCTGTCTTATCATGCATCAAATCATTCCCTAATGATGCGGCACCAGCCAATCTGTCTGCCTGTACATTTCCAACCACACCAGGGTGTCCTGGAGAAAACTTCCAGCGAATGCTCACAACCGGCTATCTCTGAATTGATGCATGACATTTTGCACGAAGCATGCAGTCTTCTTCTTTGTCAGAATACTTTGTGAATCAGTTACAATCACAATATGCGTGTATAGTTTATCCTCCAAGCAGCGGAAAGCGCTTCCACCTTCATCCTCAGACGGAGGTGGTGGTGTCTTACGCAAAGCGTTCCTTTGCTAAACATTGGCCCTTTGCTTTTGCTTTGAATTCCCAGCACTTTTGGGCCACTTAACACACAGTCATCGGTATCGATAATCACATCGCAAGGAAGAGAGTGTACATTTATTAATTGCTGAATGTCAGCTTCTGTAGCACCTGCTGGCCACTCCCTACACTCGCAGCCCAGTGTCATTATATTCCCACACAAATTTGAATTTCTATTCGGAACTTTGACTCACTTCTTGCTTCTGCCAATCTTCTCAGTGTGCACATTTCTCTCATAGTTTCTACTGCCTGAAGATCTAAAAGTTTCAAGCTCCCATCTCCACTCTAGCAATTCCATACTCCATCATCCGATCTAACAGTTCCATGCATCACCTTCCACTCTAAAGGTCCCATGGTCCACTCTCTGCTCTGTCAGTTCCAAGTTAAAAGTACCATGCTCCACTCTCCACTTTAAAAGTTTCATGCTCTACTCTAATAGTTCTATGCTCCACTCGCCAATCTGACCCGTCCATGCTCAAATCTAATCTCTAAGAGTTCCATGCTTCACTCTCCACCCTAAAAATTCCAAGATCAACTCTCTACTCTAACAGTTCCATGCTCCACCCTACACTCTAACAGTTCCATGCTCTACCCTCCATTCTAAAAATTCCATTCTCCACTCTCCACTTTAAAAATGTCATACTACACTACACTCTAATGATTCTATGCTACACTCTCCACTCTAACACTGCAATGCTCCACTCTAAAAGTTATACGCTACAGTCTCCACTCTAAGACTTCCATATTCCACTCTAAACTCCAACAGTTCCATGCTCCACTCTCCACTCTAACACTTCCATGCTGGAATCGAAACTCTAACAGCACCGTGATCCACTCTCCACCCTAACAGTGCCGTGCTTCACTCTCTAATTTAACACTTCCATGCTCCACTTCCCACTTTAACACTTCCATGGCCCATTCCCCACTATAACACTTCCATGCTCCACTCTCCACTATAACAATTCCGTGTTCCACTCTCCACTATAACACTTCCATGCTCCACTCTCCACTATAACAATTCCGTGTTCCACTCTCCACTATCACACTTCCATGCTCCACTCTCCACTATATCACTTCCAAGCTCCATTCTCCACTATAACACTTCCATGCTCCACTCTCCACTATCACACTTCCATGCTCACTCTAATTTCTAACAGTTCCATCCATTCTCCACTCTAACAGTTCCGTGCTGCACTCTCCACTGTAACACATCTATGTTCCTCTCTCAACACCAACAGTTGCATGCTCGAAATCGCATTGTGGCTGCCGTAACTGAGAACATCTTGAATGTATCACTATCACGTGCTTTCTGACTTAGCCTATCAACCTTCCTCAAACTTAGATATACATAAAGCTAGTCGCATGTAATTTACAGGACTTCATAATCAACTTCATCATGTTTGGCTGTTTCTGATATGTTATACAATTTTGCATTCAGTAATGGGCCATAGATTTCTGAACAAACATACACAACAGAACACTCTCTGGTATGGTGTGCACGTTGCCCAATTTTTTTTTTGTTTTTAAATTCGCATATCCTTTACAGGACATCGCTGTCAACAGCAGCATCTTTCAGCTGTCTGTTGATTTCTTGGCAAGATTACCCTCAGTAGTTTGCCATTGCTTTCTGAGCGGCCGGCTCATTTATCCCGCAAGTCAACAGAGGGGGTAGAACCGCTTCCAGTTCTCGCCCGTTACGAGACTCTGCGTTATAAACGGGATTACGGAGAAAGTGGTGTAACCCCTCGGCCAGAGAGACAGGCGTTGCCCAATTACATATGTTAATAAATATTACATAATTTAACATCGTAAAGAGAAGACAATAAAGCCGTGGCGGTGGCAAGTTGTCGGAATGTTAGAGCTCTCTGTAAGGGAATAGTTGCATTATGCATTAATTCTGGTGTATACGTTAGCCTGCAGGTCGACGTTACAGCGGGTCAGATCTGAACTGTCACGTGTGTTTTGAACGAATACTACAACACTCCTATATAGTCTTACTGTTCAGATAATATAAATTTAGTATCAAATCAATCAATAATCAAGACAGTTAATAAATCACAGAACCATCATTTAATCTATCGAATCCTTACACCAGACAATCAATTAAAGTGTATTTGCATCCTCATGATATTTCTGTATGGGTGTGAAGTCCTTGCTGCTATCATCCACAACAGCTTCGTATGGACTGGCCAGATTATCACCAATTGCCTCATACAGTTGGTCCACATTATCATCACACGACTGAACCACACAGTCGTATCCAAACATGTCCTCAGACTCAATCTTCCTCTGCGGTCCCTTCAGTGCCGCCCTCTGGGTCACTGCAGTAGAAACTCCAGGAATGTCATGTCCACCGTCTGTTATTGAATAGAAAAATCAGTTGTTGAGCGATCAATTATTATGGAGATGCTCTAGACGTTAAAGATAACTACGTGTCTTAATTAAACAAACAATTCCAAAAACAAATTCATTCCGACTCGACGTTCTATCCAGAAAAAGATCACAAACTGAGAGTGCAGAGAAAGGCTCGCACAAAAACATTCATTAAAAGAAATGGGATGTATGAAGCCGGACAGAAGAATGCAGAGGCGAAGAAGACTGGTAGGACTGATGATCCTGTGGAGAGATTCAGTAGTTCCACTCCTACACTAGCTGAAGCCGTTCCCGACAAACAACAGACGCTAGAGATCACAGATGAAGCCAGCATCAACGGTGAATGCTACAGCAACCATACCAAAGAGAATCCAAGCAGCTCATCAAAGTTCTCCACACAAGAGGGCAGCACAACTGAGGACTTCGCCGGCAAAATCCTGCTGAAGAAAACAAGTGTTGGAGAGGCCAAACTGTAGAAGCTACCAACGGACGCGACACTCAGTTGGACAACGAGTTACCAGCATGGAGGAGAACAAAGTCCAGACACAAGAAGCACAAATAAGAGCCGTCCAGCCCGACCTGGACGAATTATAGCTTGTGCATCTAAATATTGAACAGGATGTGACACGAATGGCTGCACTTAATGACGAGAAGGAGGAGAGTGACAAAGTTTCAAGAAGAAAGAGAAAAGCTAGAAGAACAGTTCAAGACAAAGAATGAAACATAAGAACAGAAGACATCAATAGTAAGTCCCAGACAGAAGCGGAGGTAACAGAAGAGGAGAAAGAAAGTCAAAACGAAAGCCACCAAGAATGGACTGTGGCCGACAGAAATGATTTAACACCATCAAACCCGAGTTTTCAAGCCGTCGATGAAACAAGATTTCTAAGAAACGAAAGACTACGAAGATTCGAATACTGAACAAGGCCGAAACAGAGATGAGAAACAGATGGAGTCGCGAGAGTTATGACCACAGTTAAAAAACTTCCTGTAAGAAGTACGCCAGGAGAGGAACCCAACAACACCAGCCCAGACAAGTGTGTGACTTTAAAAATACATGTGAAACTACACCAAAGATGAAATTCACACCAAGACGGAAAACGCAGACTCCAGGAAGCAAAATCGCAAGTAGCAGGGGAGGATGTAACTAAGTCGTATTTCTGGATTGACCCGATGGATTGATATCAATACATCGCAGATACATCGTTTTATGTGGGTTATAGGGCCTGCCCTTGCGTCGTCACAAAAATGGAATTCATTTGACCTACTTTTTCAAATTTCGCCCGTTCTGGTACATTCGGTTCATACGTATGTGTGTATGTGTGTGTGGCAGGCAGATGGGTGTGTGAGTGTTCGTATGTGTAGGCGCGATTGTATGGTCTATCAGGCGCGGGAATGGGGATGGGCGTTGGGCTCGTGGGGTGGTGGACACGTGGGTGGGGAGGGGCTGTACGTTCAACTAAAATACGCGACGTGGTATGTAGGTGTTTAAGTATTCTTCCAGGCTAACACATGTCTTACAATGTACCGGTCCATGAGTGTTAGTGTATCGAGTGACACGTCTCCCGCGTTGGGCCTGAGATAACGATAATTACATTTCGGCGCCGGGGTGAGCGTCGTTAATTAGTAGTTAGCGCTACAAATATTGTTTAGGTATGTTTAGAGTATGCGCTAGAATTTGCATATGTTTGCACACATAAATGTCTGCTTTTCTGACTGTGAGTTTGTATGTATGTTTATCTATATGTTTGTCTATCTGTATGTCTATCTGTCATTCTGTCGATATGGCTGGCTGTATGTGTGTTTGTAATTTTGATCGTATGTCTATCTGCGTATATGACGTTGCGATGACAGCTGATCTGGCATCTATGACCATGTGTCCGTCTATATGACTGTGTGACTGTGTCTGTGTGTGATCACTAAACAGAACTACAATGGTACCACAATGTAAACGAGACCCAACCTAACCGTAATTAAGTGTGCGATTCCATTCCGAGAGATTGACATAATTATCACATATATGCAAAAGATAGTAGTAGGGCATGTGGCTATCCAGTCGTATTTATGGATCACCCCTGAACCGGAAATAATTTCTTATATCCGTTTATGTGACGGCACAAATAGCCTTAGGACGCTGGATTTTCAAATCTCATGTGGTAGGATACATAACTGCTTCCGGTTTTGTATATGTAAAAAGATATATATTAATTAGTAAAAGTAATATTTAAAATAGTATTTTTGATGTGTGATGTGAAAAGTAAAGATGGCGGCATGAATTAAGTGGTCTACCATCAACAAATTCGATGCATATTAGTGAATCCGATCGTCAGAAGGCTTTTAGTTTTCCGATATATATATATATATATATATATATATATATATATATATATATATATATATATATATATATATATATATATAATGAAAAGTGACCGACCGTTTATTATAATTGCGGTTATTATTACATGTAGTGGATGAGATTTAAACACTCTCACAATACCATACGCGGTGATTTAGGGATTCAAGACTCTTCATCCTTCTGTGTGACAATATAAAGTCAGTCACATAGACACCTGGTTATGTGCGTATCCGGGACACACAGATATTGCCTATAAAAGGTCAAAGGGGCGTTGCTACCGGTTACATGCGTAAGGACATATCCGGTACACTTCTGTAATAGTTACATACGATAAATGTGGCATTGCATTCATCTACATGTGTAAGAGTAGAGCCAAGTTACGTCGCTAAGAGGGGGTACTACAGAAAAATGGTCGTCAGTTGGTTGCCGAACCAGGGAACCTAACTCGTGATGATCACCATATATGTGAGTGCTGCAGCTACCTTGTCAAAAAGCATTGGAATTTTACAATGATCTCCCTTTCTGTCTCTATTCTAAGGCGTGTCATCTTGGGTCACCGAGTAATATTAAAGGACATCCAGGCCTCAATACAACATAAGGAAGTTTCGAATTTAGTATACACAACTATAACCAATTCATCACACTGTCCGACTAAGTCGGTCTCGTAGGCGGAGAGGAGAGATGTAATCACCAATTGACATTGGGGAAGGTGTACCTTATACGTAACAACTAGTGGGTCATACAGCGACGAGTGTTTAGCGCGGCTTATTAGATTTATAATATTACATACGAACAGCAAGTAGTCCCGACTCGACGTTAGACATCTATGGTAACATGTCATGTGAGAGCTGTCCTGGCCAGCAAAAGTGTCACTCCTCAATGCAGACTTTTACTCTTTCATGATCTCCCTGTGTGTCCATTTTGGTCTTTACATATTGCCCCAGAAACTCATTTCCGGGACCAATATATGTCATTCAGCTTGTCTGCTTAATGCCATATTTTACATCCAGACACAAATGCAGGTTCTATGTAACACTTCGACACTCTAAAATAGTTGAACCAAACTTATAATAATGTCGACCGAAATAAGAAAATATAAATAGATTGGTCAATTACAGAAATAGCTCGACCAAACCTATAAAAAGTAGGACAATTTGCTAGCCAAAGTATTAGAAATGTTGGTCAAATCAAGAAATTGCTTAACCAATCTTATAAAAGGTAGGAAAATTTGTTACCCAAATTAAGATGGTGGTGAAATCAAGAAATATATTCACCGAAGCAATAAAATGTGTAAAAGGATGGACAAACTAAGAAATATATGTGACAAACAAAAACAAATGTTTACCAAAGTGAGAAAAACAAGTGCCAAATTAAGAAACATTATGGCTAAACTAAGAAATATGTAATGCCAAGTGAAGAAATATGGTAGCCAAATCACAAAAAATGACGGTCAAACTAAGAAATATGCATGCCACAGCAAAAAATATGTCGACCGAAGTAAGAAAATATGTTAGCTAAATAGGGAAAAATGTTGGCCTATTCAAGAAATATCTCAACAAAATTTATAAAAAGTAGGGAAATTTGTTAGCCAAACTATTAATAACTTTGGCCAAAGTAAGACATACTTCATCCAAGTTTATAAATATGTCGACCGAAATAAGAAAATGTGTTAACCAAATTACGAAAAAGTTAGCTGATATAAAACAATATCTCGCTCATACTTACAAAGAGTAGGAAAATATGATAGCAAAACTAATGTTGACCGAAATAAGGAATATCTCAACCAAACTTATAAAAGGTAAGCAAAATTTGTTAGTCAAATCAAGAAATTTGTCAACCAAAGTAATAAAATATTTCAACTAATGGGCAACTTAAGAACGGTGTATGTCAAAGTAAGAAAAATTATGGTCTAACGAAGAAATATGTATGGCAAAGTAAGAACAATGATTACGAAATTGAGAATAATTCATGGCCTCTTAAGAAAATATGTTAGTAATGTTAGGTACTAGATATTAGTAGAAAATATGTCAGGTAATGAAAACGTAAATGTCTGCATTGAGGCCTGACACTTCGCTGGTCAGGACAGCCCGCACGTGACATGTCATGTTACCTGAGATGTCTAAGGTCGAGCCGGGACAGCTTGTTGTTTGTATCTAATATTATACATCTGATAAGCCACACTAAACGCTCTTCTCTATATGACCCGCTAGATGTTAAGTATAAGGTACGCCTTCCCCGACGTCAGTCGGTGATAACATCTCTCCTCTCAGCCTACAATACTGACTTAGATGGATAGTGTGATGAATTTGTTATAGTTGTGTATATTACATTCGAAACTTCCTTATGTTGTATTGAGGCATGGATTTCTTTATGATGATACTCGGTGTTCCAAGGACGACACGGACATAGAAAAGAGAGAAAGGGAGATCATTTTAAACTTTCGATGATGTGTTGACGAGGAAGCTGCAGTACTCCCATATATGGTGGTCATCACCAGTTAGATCCCCTGCTTCGACAATCGACAGTCGACCATTTTTCTCTTAGCCACGTAACTCAGCTGTACCCTTACACATGTAGATGATTTAAACACCACCATGGACCGAATATAACTATTGCCCACGTGTACCGGATGTATCCTTACGCATGTGACCGGAAGCATCGCCCCATTTGATCGTATGTAACCAGATACACCCTTAAACATGTGCTAATTTGACTGCCTGTACACCGTCTCACAGCGGGATGAAGAGTCCTGTATCTATAATACACCGCCTAGAGTATGACGATCGTGTTTAAATCCCATCCACTGTATGTAATAGTAACCACCATTATAATAAACTGTCGACCACATTTCATTAGATATATGTCAGAATAACCCAAGCTCTTTTGACGATCGGATTCACAACTATGCATCGAAAATGTTTATGGTAGACCTCCTAATCCGTGCCACCATCTTTACATTTCGCTTTACACATCAAAAATACTATTTTTTTAAAATTACTTTAAATGATTAAAGTTTGTCTTTTTACATATACAAAACTGGAAGCAGTTATGTATCCTACAGCATGAGATTTGAAAATTCATCTTCTTAAGGTTTGTTGTGCCGTCACATAAACTGATATAAGAAATTATTTCGGGTTCAGGGGCGATCCAGCAATACGGCTTGATAACCACACGCCTTACTACTAACTTTCACACATATGTGATATTTATGTCAAACTCTCGGAATGGAATCACACACGCGTAATTACAGTCATCGGGTCTCGTTTACTTCTCCGCGGTGCCTGAGCCTTGTGGTACCATTGTAGGCCTGTATAGCGACCAGTCACACACACACACACACACACACACACACACACACACACACACACACACAGACACAGTCACACAGTCATACAGGTGGACAAACAGTGATAGATACCAGACCAGTTGTCATCACAACGACAAACACGTAGTTAGTCATACCATGAAAACCACAAACACACATACAGCCAGCCATATAGATAGTTAGACAGACAGACATAAAAATAGGCATATATATATATATATATATATATATATATATATATATATATATATATATATATTTTTTTTTTTTTTTCTCGTTTCCATCCTGTTTCAGGATATTGCGGTCGACACCAGCATCTTTCAGCTGTATGTTGATTCCTAGGCTAGATTACGCTCATCAGCACGCCACGACTTTCTGAGCGACCGGCTCCATACTCTCATAAGTCACTTTTGCGATTCGAACCACTGCTAATTCTCGTCGCGTCACGTGACGAGAGTATTCGGGGTTAGCGGAGAAAGCTGCTAACCCCTCGGCCATGGAGCCGGCATATATATATATATATATATATATATATATATATATATATATATATATATATATATATATATATATATATATATATATATATATATGTGTGTGTGTGTGTGTGTGTGTGTGTGTGTGCGCGTGTGTGTGCGCGCGTGTGTGTATGTGTGTAGGCATACATACAGAATCACATTCTGAAAAGCAGACATTTATATGTGCAAACATATACAAAAGCGCGAGCATCCACTAAACAGGCTCGAAATATATTTGTAACGCTAACCACAAATTAACGACGCTCACCCCTCCGCCGAAATGAAATTGTCGATATCCCATCCCCAGCTCGGGCGACGGGACACCCGATACACTAACGCTCGTGGACATTTACGTTCCTGTCATTGTGTAAGACTTGTGTTAGCCTGGAAGCATACTTAAACACCCCTCCCTCCCTCCCTCCCTCTCCCCCTCTCTCTCTCTCTCTCTCTCTCTCTCTCTCTCTCTCTCTCTCTCTCTCTCTCTGGTTGTAAAAAACCATAGAAACAACAAGCTGTGTGCATGAAGACATAATAACATGGGTGGGCTCACGTTCATACAGTCATTAACTAAACTATTGTTTGTTTACACAGTGACTTGTGTAGATTGATGTATAAACAACTAACTAAATTATTGTTGAATTCAGATGAAATTAATTCCCATATTTGGTTTCCTCTGGTGAACTTTGACTCGTGAATTCATCGCGATATACATTTCAAAAACACAGCACACAACAACACAGCGTGTGTGGATACACACCTGACAGAGTCCCATGGATTTTGCTGGGGTCATTCCGTGACAGAGAAATGTAGTCAGACTTGGCTGTTGAGTCGCCGTGTGTTTCAGACTCGGTTGTCTTACGTCGCCTGTGAACACAGATTCATTTATTCATTTAATTTAAGCGGAGATAAAAATACATCGGATGTTGGTTGTGTTCATGTCTGCTGTATTCTGTGCATGTGAGTGGCTATGATGAATTCATTTCATTAAACCTGCTCATACCAATTTAGTTGTATAACAGAATGTTATTTTCTACTTTAATGCATTAACGTTTTTCATAGGTATTATTTTAATAGCAGGCATTCATGAGGAACTCATAGAGAGAGAGAGAGAGAGAGAGAGAGAGAGAGAGAGAGAGAGAGAGAGAGAGAGAGAGAGAGAGAGAGAGAGAGAGAGAGAGATTGCATACAAGTTTTAAATGGAGACATTAAAGCTATAATCAATGAAGAACGAGTGCAGCAACATGAACACAAGAACATTGTACATTGTATGGTGACCAACTATAGACACACAAGAAAAGTCTAAATTGTATGGTGACCAAACATGGACACACAAGAACATTATACATTGTATGGTAACGAAACATGGATACACAAGAATATTATACATTGTATGGTGACCAAACATGGACACACAAGAACATTATACATTGTATGGTAACGAAACATGGATACACAAGAATATTATACATTGTATGGTGACCAAACATGGACACACAAGAACATTATACATTGTATGGTAACGAAACATCGATACACAAGAATAGTGTACATTGTATGGTAAGCAAACATGGACACACAAGAACAGTGTACATTGTATGATGACCAAACATGGACACACAAGAACAGTGTACACTGTATCGTGACCAAATATTGACACATAAGAACATTGTACATTGAATGGTGACCATATATGGACACACAAGAACATTGTACATTGTATTTTGATCAAACACGTCAAATGTGTTCCACGATTTTAAATATGTTGTATCATGTATGTTGTATGTTGTCTGTTGTATCATGACAATCAAGTTAGTGGGGTTTATATGGATCCCCCTGATCATGTCATGATTGCGATCGGACTAGAGTTTAACGCATGCGTTCGTCGTCCGCTAAGTGGGGGAAAGACTGGCCAACTATTCCTCCCCACACCCAGGCCTACAACATGTGATGGCCCTTTGACATCACAGACCCATAGCATCAAACTGCTTTAGGATAGCTTATTATTTCTGATGACTATGACAGTGATGGTGCGAAGGAGAGTGACCAGAACATCTGGTCGACACTCAGTATTCCGAGGAAAGGTCAGACGGACACATAATCAGACTTCTACTGGTACCATTACCATTGGAACTCTTCGCTGGTTGTTGAAGATAAGGAAGGAGCGTGTATGTGAATGATTCGAATGATGTAATTTCGGTTCTTGACTCACCTCAACTCAACTGATGGAATCGTGTGACAGAAACTGCACACGCGGGTGGTATAAACTAATATACATCAGTGACTCCCCCCAAGGATAGCATCCCTGTGACGTGGGTGACTGGGGATTGGTTATCTTGTTGTTGTGCTGGCGGTATAACCATCATGTACAGTAGACTTGTCATTAAATGACCTCAGAAACAGGTCAAGGCTGTGACCAGACACGCCATTGTGGAGGAGGGGGGACACTAAACAATGGGCTGTCCGTTGTGAAGATTCATTTCCCTTATATATGCATACCTCCATAGATGGTCCAGTCTCTGTCTATACACCCCACAAGGCACAGTGCACCAATTCTGTAGCAATGGCAAGAATACGCTTGTGTGTGTGTGTGTGTTTGTGTGTGCGTATGTATGTGTGTCTCAGTGTGTGTGTTTGAGTGTGAGTCTGTGTGTGTGTTTATCTGTGTTTGTGTATGTATGTGTATGTGTTTGTGTGCGTGTGTGTCTGTGTGTAATAGAATCACATGTGGTGCACGACCTGCCCTTAACGATGTGCAGTTCCCGGAGGTATTTTAACCTGCGTTTGTATCTTCAAAGTTGTTGCTCCTTATCCTAGAAGGTTGACAGTGGGAAGTCTACGACAGTGGATGCGGATGTACCATCATGACGTTTGTGTTGCAATGGATGACTAAATCAGTGTTTAGCAACATGTATGTTTCTGTTAGAGGTGGACGTCCTACATTATGTCTTCAAAGGCAACGGTCACTAGTCTAGTCCTGTAGCACAGCTCACTAGTCTAGTCCTGGAGCACAGTTCACTAGTCTAGTCATGTAGCACAGCTCACTAGTCTAGTCCTGTAGCACAGCTCACTAGTCTAGTCCTGGAGCACAGCTCACTAGTCTAGTCATGTAGCACAGCTCACTAGTCTAGTCCTGTAGCACAGCTCACTACACTAATGCTGTAGCACAACTCACTAGACTAGTTAGTTAGTTAGTTAGTTAGTCGCAGTTCCAACTTCACAGCAACGGGTCGTCCCCATTATGCTCCGTTTCTGTGCCAGTGAATATCACACAAAACGCTCCCCACTGCCCAATGTGAAAAGTGGAAAAGACAGGAGTCTCGACAAACAACAACCCGCACAGATACACTGTGCTGTAGCACAACTCACTAGACTAGTACTGTAGCACAAATCACTACACGGGAGTCTCCGTGGCGAAATAGTCATGCCGCGTTCCCAAGGTTGTGAGTTCGATTCCGGTCTATGTCTTTCGGTTCACAAGTAAATTTTTCTCGGAGACTCCTGGGAGTTGTCGCCGGAGCTACGGAGTTCGTGCTTTGTGCGACGCTTTCGGCAGGTCGTCCTGCGGAAAGAGACCGAACCATATGGGATAAACCCCGGGGCAATGACGTGAATCCTCTCGACTTTTAAGACATTTTAAAAAGACAAATCACTGCAATAGTTTTTTTTTTTTTTTTCCATTCGCATATCCTTTACAAGACATCGTTGTCAACAGCAGCATCTTTCAGCTGTCTGTTTATTTCTTGGCAAGATTACGCTCAGTAGTTTGCCATTGCTTTCTGAGCGGCCGGCTCAGTTATCCCGCAAGTCACTAGCGGGGGTCGAACCGCCTCCAGCTCTCGCCCGCTACGAGACTCTGCGTGATAAACGGGATTACGGAGAAAGTGTTGTAACCCCTCGGCCAGAGAGACCGGCTACTGCAATAGTGCTTAAGCACGAATCACTACAATAATGCGGTAGCCAAATCACAACGATAGTGCTAAAACATAAATGACTACAATAGTGCGGCAGCACAAATCACTACAATAGTTTTGTAGCACAAATCACTTAAATAAATGGTAGTACAAATCACTACAATATATGGTAGCACAAATCACTACGATAGTACTGAAACACAAATCACTGCAATAGAGGTCATGCTATACATTAATCACGGCGAGGAGTCCCCAGACGTGGACATGACATGACAGCCTACCTCCAGAAGACAACAGCAACCACCACAAGCACCAGCACACCAACACCGACAACCACGGGGACCACAACCACAGCTACATTCACAGGCAGCTCTGGAGAAGATACAATAGTGACACGTGACTCAACAAGTGTAAAATAGCCATTCAAAGTCATGTTTCGGTAATGTGTTATTGTATGTGTTTGTGTGTGCAAACACTCAAGCTGTTTATGTGTGTGTGTATGTGTGTGTGGTGTATGTGTGTGTGTATGTGTGTGTGGTGTATGTGTGTGTGTGTGTGTGTGTGTGTGTGTGTGGTCAGGGTTGTGTGTGTCTGGTGCGTGTTGTGTGTATGTGTGTGACAGGAGTGTGTTGTGTGTATGTGTGTGTCTGGTGCGTGTTGTGTGTATGTGTGTGTCTGGTGCGTGTTGATTATATGTATGCGTCTGGTGCGTGTTGTGTGTATGCGTGTGTCTGATGCGTGGTGTGTTTATGTGTGTATGTCTTGTGCGTGTTGTATGTATGTGTTTGCCTGGTGCATGTTGTGTGTGTGTGTATGGTGCGTGTTGTGTGTATGTGTGTGTCTGGTGCGTGTTGTGTTTACAGCTACTCCCCTCCTCCCCACCTCCCAAACGAGATGTATCATACTTAAATAATGTCCAAGAACAACTGCAGGATATGATAGAAGTGGTGCGCCAACAAGCTGACAATGGCAGCAGTTTCAGAAATAACTACAGACATTTACATGAAGGAAACATTTCAAACTGAAACCTTGACGAGAGAGCCGGAGCAAAAAATTGTTCATATACTCATAATCCTCATTGTCTATGTTTTTTGCCTGTCAGTCTACGTTCTGAGGTGCATTTCACCTGTCAGTCTGTCTTCTTTTTTTTTGGGTATTTCGCCTGTCAGTCTACGTTCTGTGTTGCATTTTGTCTGTCAGTCTTAGTTCTGTGGGGTTGCAATAAAGAAACGTAGTGGTACAACGTTGGCACAAGTGAAAGAATACTAGAAATGTATACGGGCACAACTTGGGCACAAGTGAAAGAATACTAGACATGTATACGGGAACAGCGTGCGATCATAACTAGAATATGGCTCTATAGCATTGTATGCAGTGGCTTGTACCAAATCTGAAACTAGAAGAAACGAACAAACGAAAATGTGAACAGACTTTATTTTCAAAGAGTTAAGAATTGGGCACGCAGGCTCGTCTAACATTCTGCACTTGTTATCTCTATCTTTCATACATTATTTCATTCATACATCATTTATTAGGCTAACCGAGAACAACAAAAATGATACTAGTATAGGAATTATGAAGGCATAGGAAATTTGCAAACAATCATTACAAGAATGAGACAGACGGAATGACCACAGAAACAGTTAAATCCACAACAGTTGTAGAGTTGAAAAAACATGGTAACACCGCAATCACTATACTAATGAGATATGGAAATTATAATTCAAGAAGGAAAACGTCTCTGTACCAATCTTCAGCCAACGAAGGAGAAGGTCAAAAGATTTGGCAGAGAAGCGATCGACAAGAAGCAGCTTGATATAGTATGCTAAATGATTCCACAGACAGATTCCGGAATTACCTCAAACTTGTCCCATTAAGGTCACTATAGTTGCCCATTAAGGTCACTACAGTTGCCCCATTAAAGTGATTACATTTTCAGAAATATTGGAAACAAGAAATACCCGAAACTCTCATTCACAACATAAATCAAATGTGTAGAGAGTAAACGTCTACAAAATAGCAAAGACTTGAAAACAACAACCCATCACCTTTTAGATGATTCGTAAACATGTGAACATTGGGTTACACATGACGCAGGTGAATCAGCACAGAATGCTCACGTAAATGGAGGGTTCGGTGCCCGTGTATGTAGAACACACGCACACATCCACGGCCACTATTTGCATAGCAACGAGAAGATACTGCGGTAACTATGATTCTCTGGGGGTCGGAGTAATAGCAGATGTAGCTGAAGAACTGGGTAGCCATCGAACACTGTGCATCCAGTGATCATTCGGACTGATAGCCTACATTGTCTGTTCCCCAAGGACTCCATTCAAACACGCACCCAGAACTTCAAGATCTGCTGCCACAAACACGTCAAGGACATTCACATATACCAGACCGCCACAGGTGGCAGCAAACTAATGACCTACTTTCAGCACAAGTGGAGCCCTGGTAACCGCTCAGACATCCATGGAGACATGTCCCATTGATGTTGTCACAGAAATGCTGCCTTCGATCGTTGTCTCTGGCACAGAACTGGCTACAGGAAAACTGACACAGCGGGCCGTAGCTGCCAGGGTCACAAGCTGTAAGGAACCATACATGTTAGTACAAGATAGTATGTGACTATCTCCATTATGGTCCATAGATGAATAGATCACATAATGCAGTGGATCCCCTGGATAACCAACATCTATGCATAATTTAATATATTGCTTTTGTTGACCCTAGAACTTTCACGACACTCTTCCGTTTCTGTGTGTACTACGTCATCACTATGCGATGTGGCATGTATGTCCTTGCGCTAATCTAATGTTAAAGAGTAGCACTGTATGTATGAGAAACACAGAGAACAACTAAACCGATCATTAATAAACTACAAATATTCAATAACTGGAGTCGGCGCAAAATAGTAGGACTACAATTGCATGGCAGAATTACAAGATGAAGCTCGCACAAAATAGTATAGCTAAAATTACATAACAGAATTACAAGGTGAGCCTCGCGCAAAATAGTAGGGCTATTATTGTATGGCAGAATTACAAGGTGAAGCTCATACAGAGGGCTTAAGAATTACCTGTGACAGAGAGGTAAAGGAAAGACATTGGCGCTGGGTAGGACATAACTAAGAAACCCTGAACATAGTCTGACTAGAAAGGCATTTTCCTGGAATCCACAAGGAAAAAGAAGTAGAGGAAGACACACAAAAACACAGAGAAGCGAAGTAGAGAAAAAAGCGACTAAAATGGGGAGGACATGCGCGGGGATAGTTAAGGATAGGAGGATCTGGAATGAGTTGGTTAGGATTCTATTTTAACCTGTGCTACTAATTAGCTACTGTGTGCCAATAAGCACATTACAGCATAGATAATAACCAGGTGTTTTAACATTACTGTACTATGTGAGAATAAGTTGATATCAGCATATACAGTGACAAGACTTACGTTCATTACAGTTGGAACCCTGATAGCCACTCTGACATCCGTGAAGACATGTACCATTGGTGTTGTCACAGAAATGTGATCTAGGATCACCGTCTCTCACACAGAACTGGCTACAGGCAAGCTGACATCCTGGACCATAGCTACCCACGTCACACTCTAGAGTAAGAACACACATTTGAGTATATACGTAGATATTTACTGGAGGTCTTGGCCATAGCTACTAGGACCATACACAGTTCTATCAATATAAATACTGGCACCCTGCCGTCTTGACAGACGATAATTTGTTTTATTGTGCTTCCAAAAAGCCTAATAACTACAACCCATGGCGCTAACGAATGTGACTGATCAGATGCATCCCAATGAAACATACGCCTGTATGACCAGGACACTTACTAAACAAGCTGAACAGGACATAAATGCATTTGAATATAACTGTTCTAGACGGGTTCTAAAAATATCTTAAATACAGAAAAAAACAAATTAATCCATATGACAAGATCTGAATATTAAAGAAGGTTGCCTACTAAAGACTATGAAACAAAGACAATTGAAATATTTTGGTCACTTGAAACGTCATGAAAGTTTGGAGAGAACAATCATGAGAGGTATATGCCCCGTAAGAGAGGAAGAGGAAGGCCAAAGAGAAGATAGGTGCAGGATGTGGCGGATGATCTCCAGATGGGTGTATCGGACGCGGGACATCTTGCTTATGACCGAGAAGTTTTCCGGACGGTTGTTATGGGAGCGAGGTTCTGCAAGGGACTACTGAATGAATGACTACATCTTCCATCTGCTATTATTGAAGTACCCAAATACTTAAATACATTGACTTGTTTCAGACTGGTTTCGTATCCCATTGCTGTTACATTTTTGTGTACACATTTTCTTTGCAATAACCATTACTTCTATTTTGGTCAGGTTTTCATACTAACACCGTTGTTATGACTTTCTGTTGCAGTTATACCCATAATTTCTTGTAACTGTGTTTCATTTTCAGCTACCAAAACATGCCATCAACATAATTCAGGTTGTTAACATTTTGCCAACCAACCGATATTACTGCATGTCATGTGTGGATGTATTTGTTATTTCATTGTACAAATTGAAAAGATGGGGAGATAGTATATTACTGTGTCTAACACCTTGTGTAATGTATTGAAATGTTCCTAATTGAATGTCAGTGCTTATGTGTGCTCTTTCTGGCCAATACACTTCTTTTTTTCTTAATCATTCTCAGATTGATTGATTGATTGATTGATTTAGGAACCGACATCACAGCATTCGGGACAAATCATTCTCAGATCTGTACGTCTTTGTTTAACATTTCCAACATTGTAATCATTTTTTCGTGTTTCACCTGATCATATACTATTGTGTACTTACTCTTGTTCTCACTTCTGTTTCTTTGGAATATGTTTAGCTCTCTCCATAATATCCTCTTTAATGAGTTAATCTCTGGAATGTGTTTAGCTCTCTCCTTAAGCTCCTCATTAATCAGTTAATCTCTGGAATCTGGTTAATTCTCTCGTGATCTCCTCATTAATTAGTTAAACTCTGGAATGAGTCCAGCCCTCTCTATAAGCTCCTCATTAATCAGTTAATATCGGTAATGTGTTTAGTTCTCTCCATACACTCTTCATTAATTTGTTAATCTCTGGAATTTGTTTAACTCTGTCCATAAGTTTCTCATTAAATAATTAATCTTTGGAAGGTGTTCTGTTACCTCCATAAACTCCTAATTAATTAGTTAATCTCTAGAATGTATTTGGGTGTCTTCATAAAAACCTCATTAATTAGTTAATGTCTAGGTTACTCCGTGGACAATAGGAGTTTCACTTAGTGTTGTAATTAGGTAGTGTTTACGGTGCAGCACTTTAGAGGTCACTGATTATGTAGCTACACTAACTATACAGATCAGGACGTCTACGTCACAAACCTGCACCTTAAATCCTTATATATAATCGGCTAGTTCAACCAGAAAAACTAATGACCAAGTACTACAGGAGACAAATGAAAGTCGTAAATTGATTAGAGAAATTAGACGTAGACAGTCAAAATTCGTTGGACATGTTATGAGAATAAATGGATTGGACAACTTAGTGACAACTGGCAAGATCGAAGTGAACAGACCAAGAGGAAGACCGAGAGGAAAGTCCCTGGATGGCTTGGCCACATGGCATGGACGAGACAGGAACACTGAGCTGATCCACGACGCTGGTGATCGAGTGAAATGGCGAGTCAAGACCGCCCACGCTTTCCGGCATGGCACATGATTGATTTATTGAGTTCAAAGGAGACAACTAATGAAAGACAAGTTTAATGGGAGATTTAAAAAATGCAACTCTTTTGGGTGGGTGTATAATATATTAATCAATTGTAAGAACCAATCTATCGGGGGTGGGGTGGTGGAAAAACAAATCCACGGGGATAGACAGGCGAAACTTCGAGGCAGGCGGGGTGTTCGGTTCGAACCCGAAACAATCATCAGGATGTTCAAGTATTCTGACGTAATCACGGCTACAAAAAAATAAAACACGCCTACAAATATTACCACAGGAATACACAAGCCGAAGAGAGTTAATTATCTCCACGGTCGCTCGGGATATGAGTGTAATTCCATTTCACTGTTGATCTTACCGTCGTTAATTAGTTGGACAAGTTGTCTATGATTGTTTTGTGTGTGTTGCGTTGTTTCTCTGCGCGTATAAACGTCTGCATGTCTAACTGTCTGTGTGTATGCGCATATGACTGATTGCTTGTGTGTTTGTGTGTGTTTGTTCTTGTCTGTTTGACTTCATTGTGATGGTATTTCTGTTCTTGTGTCTCTCTATGCGTTTATGTATGCGTGGGTGTTTGTGTGTTTGTCTGCTTATTTGGCTGCTTGCTTGTATCTGTCTGTGTGACAGGACGTTACGCAGGCCTACAATATTAGCAAAACGCCAGGCGATCTTGTAAACATAACTGAGATACGACTTTGATCTCAGCGAACCTCAGCACTGTTAATCCATACAGAAATATAATGTTACCAAAGCTGTTAACACAACGACAACTTGTAAAAGTAATCATGTCATCACGATACTTGTGTGTGATAGTTAGTAGTATGCCATGAATAATTGCGGTTTTATTTCAGGAATATGAACCGAACCTGAAATAATTTCTTACGTACGCTTATGCGACGTCACAACAATTCTTAACGAAAAAAAGAATCACGGATGTTCAAATCTCACGCATTAGAACATGTAACTGCTTCCGTTTTCATACATATAAAAAAGTTACACGTTAAATAAAAATAAAGTAATATCACGATCAAGTTAATAATTTAAAAAAACAACAACATAGTGTATGTTTTTTAAAATAAAATAGTAAAGATACCGGCACAGATTAGGGGTTGGAGGTCTGTCATCAACAACTTCGATGCATATTTTCACCGAATCCAATCGTCAGAAGATCTAGGGGCTTTTCGTTATATATATATTGTAAAGTGAATGACTGCTTATTTTTTTTTTTTTTTTTAAACGATTTTTATTATCTGTAGTGGGTGGGAGTTAAACTCTCTCATCATATAATTGGCGATGTGTTAAGGATACAATGCTCATCCTCGGGTTGTGTGGATGTAGAATGGGTGTTGGTCGATTCACCCTTGTTAAGAGATGTGGTGGTGGGATGGAGTGGGTAGATAAATGCTTCCGCTCATTATTAAGGACGAGGTAGCCGATGGCGGATTGACTGTGGAGTGAGTGAAGGACGTGTTTTCCTTGTTCAAAGACGGGGTAGTAGGTTGGAGGAATGGTATCCGATTGATGAAATGGATGTTGAGTGGGAGGTAGGAAGGGTTTTCCTTGTCTGTGCGTATTCGATACCATTGCCAACAAGGCTCCACAAGTCTAGACATAGCAACTTTCAAGAGAGGGCACTGCATTGGTTGACCTGTACAATCTAAGTGTAGTTTCGTGTGGGTCCTATAGTGTGTGTGGCTATATAACTGCTCACGTGTGAATCTCAATGATTATCATACAATATGAGCTGCACAGCTAATGCTATTGATATTACGTCCTCCCAACGGTGTATTTTCCTTAGAAACCACCTTTATAATACCATTTAAGTTGGTGATCTTGTCAGATCATTGTCCACGTTAACATGTATGTTACCATGGTACCTAGAATACAAGAACACACATGTATGTTTCCATCGTACCTAGATTACAAGAACACACATGTATGTTATAATGGTACCTGGACTACAAGACCACACATGTATGTTACCATGGTACATTGACTACAAGAACACACATGTATGTTACCATGGTACCTGGACTACAAGACCACACATGTATGTTACCATGGTACACTGACTACAAAAACACACATGTATGTTATTATGGTACACTGACTACAAGAACACACATGTATGTTATTATGGTACACTGATTACAAGAACACACGTGTATGTTACCATGGTACACTGACTACACGTACACACATGTATGTTACCATGGTACCTAAACTACAAGAACACACATGTATGTTACCATGGTACACTGACTAAAAGAACACACATGTTTGTTACCATGGTACACTGACTACAAGAACACACATGTATGTTATCATGGTACCTGGACTACAAGGTCACACATGTATGTTACCATGATACACTGACTACAAGAACACACAAATATGTCACTATGGTACCTTGACTACAAGAACACACAAATATGTCACAATAGCACATTAACTGCAAGAACACACATGTATGTTACCATGGTACCTGGACTACAAGAACACACATGTAAGTTATTATGGTACCTGGACTACAAGAACACACATGTATGTTACCATGGTACACTGACTACAAGAACACACATGTATGTTACCATGGTACACTGACTACAAGAACACACATGTATGTTACCATGGTACCTGGACTACAAGAACACACAAATATATCACAATGGTACTTGGACTACAAGAACACACAATGTTACCCTGGTACCTGGACTACAAGAACACGCATGTATGTTACCATGGTATCTTGACAACAAGAACAAACATGTTTGTCACTCTTTTGCCTGGTCTACGGGAACACACATGCATGCTACCAGTTAAACCTACCTGTCCCGCAGTCCTGCCCCAGGAAGCCAGCAGCACATCCAGAAGGACATCTTCCAGTGCTGACAAAGCAAGACTGACCCCCAGCACAGTGACATGAGTGCTCACACTCCCGCCCGTACTGCATGGGCTGGCAAGCCGAGTCTGGTGATCACAGAACTTCCCTATTATCATGATACCGTCTTTGTAAATATGGTAACATCTCTGTTAATAAGGTAACATATCTGGCAATATTATAACATCTCTAACACTATGATAACATCTATGGTAATATCTTTGCTAACATGATAAAAAGTCTGTCACCATCACAACATGATAGTCATCATGATAACGCGATCACCGAACTGTCATCTCCCCGTTATTGTCAGATTGAACATTTAGAAAATGTTATGTCTGGCTCCCTACACATAATACGTCTTTCTCCTTACGCATGCTGTGTTTGTTTCCCTACACATGTTATGGAAGTCTCCCTACACATATTATGTCTTTCTTCCTCCAGATGTTATGTTTGTGACCCTACACATGTCATGTCTGTCCCCCAAAAGATGTTAAGTCTTTCTCCCTATGCATGCTATTTCTGTCTATCTACACATGCTACTTTTGTGACCCTAAACATGTTATTTTTGTCTCCCAACACATGGTATGTCTGTCATTTTCCCCCCTGTTGTTATACTGAACATGTTCTTTGATGACAGAAATGTTTATGAGAACGTATACAGGCTACATACTACAAGTCAGGGAATAGCGTATGTGGACACCTATAAAACATGTACTAAACATGCAGATACATAGTACAGGTACATAGTACTTACATAGTACAGATAAATAGTATAGATAAATAGTACATATAAATAGTCCATATAAATAGTACAGGTAAATGGTATAGATAAATAGAATATATAGATAGTACAATTACATAGTACAAAAAAATAATACAGATAAATAGTACAGATAAATAGTACAGATACATAGTACAGATACATAGTACAGATTACTACTACAGATAAGTAGTACATATACATAGAATAGATGGCTCCAAATGTTACTGTTATGTAGCCGGGGAGCAGAATTGGGGTGAGCGCCCAACCTTGCATAAATACCCAAATGGATCGTGCATTCATCACCTCTGCAGCAAAAGTCCAACTCCTGGCCTTCACGTGGCGCAACTGTTTTAACTAACAGGAAAAGGGGCGACAGCGAGTCTCTGGCGCCGAGAAATAACCAGTACGTTCTAGATGTGTATGCACGTACATGCATGCGCTGACACGTGTGTGCGCACCTACACATTTAAACACGAGTAAGACCACAGTCTGCTCTAGCAAAGGAAATGTGCTGAAGACGAAGGCAACCAGCCAGGAGGCGCACCACAGAAATCAGGATGCCACGTAATTATGCCATAAAATATGTCGATTACTGCTAAATGTTATGGAGCTCACCCTGCTTTGGACCCCCAGGCAGGTGCAGTGTCGGGCCCTATGTCTCGAAGGGTCCAACCAAAACAACTGGAGGTCCTACTCAGATGTCGTGTGGGGCCAGGGGACATGAGCGTCTGACCATACTAAAGACTAAAAATAATGCACTTGAATAAGGAGGGAGTCGCAACAAAAAAATAGAACTAGAAAACATCTTGGACCAAGAAAAATTAAGGGTATGTTGCTTGCAAGAAACTCACGTCAACGAAAATAAAGCCTTCAAAATCAGAGGCTACCGGTGTTACCGATATGACCGAAATGACATGCGAAAGGGTTGGATACTGCCCCTTGTAAAAATAGCATCACTGCTTCACAGATTGAAGTTTACATGGAAGGGGCTGAGTATCAGACACCTAAACTTAAGACAGGCAATACACGCCTACATCCAATCAATTACTACTGTCCAAGTGACCGACCACAGGCACTGGACACACTTCCATTAAAAGAAGAAAAAAATGTGTGTGGCGATTTCAACAGCCGCTCGCAGAGCTGGGTCAATGCTAACATGGACCAGAGAGTAGAGAGACTGGAATACTGGCAGGATGAGAATAGATTCATCTTGATTAACAAGCCGTCTGACCCACATACCTTCTACTTGAGATCATGACTGTCGGATGTCTGGATTGATGGCTCAATCCCAAAGGGAGAAAGGATACTAAGTTCCTCTTTCGCAGTGGGATCCTGTCCGTTAAATTATGTTAACCTTTAATGGCTCAGTTGTTTGAGTCCATAAATAGAGTTTCAGAGAACCAAGGAATACCTCTAGGAAAACAATTACAAGTATTTCCCCTTTATACCCACAATCCCCTTTTGGTGGTTTCTTGCCTCTCCTCTCTCAGTTAACCTAATTTTATCTAGGGTTGTTAAAACAATTGACTATGACAAGTAAAAACACTTAATAAATGACATGACCTCATTTTTTCTGATTTAATAAACATAAACTGGGGTGTAAGCATTGCATAAAAAAAAAAATTACAATGTTAGTCATTCAATAAGGACATATATATCTAATAATAACGATACATCATTTATGTGCTACACATATTGGGTATAGCACCAACAATATCTCTGTCGGTCAGTTACATGTACTGCTCATCTCCAACTGGCATGAGGGTAACTGAAATAAAGAAATATACACTATGGATTCTCCACTTCCAGGTTTGTGGATCCCTCTGGCTACAATCAGTGGATGTATGTTGTTTTCTTCTTCGTGTTGAACTTTCCAGATCTGAGCAGAATGTTGGCTCTATTTCGCCTTTGCTAAATAGACTAAGGAAATGTCCTTTGCAGAGGAAATCTTGCAAGTGAATAGCTGTCTGCACTACTCTATCAAGGGCATCACTCTACAAGGTGCCCACTCAACAAGGTTTTACATTCACAAAGTGCTGCATTAACAAAAGTGCTGCATTCAACCTATTAAGGTCTGGATCTAGCTGTACTTAGTCACTATCTGAAATTCCAGCAATCAACATAATCTAATCATACCATCAATATGACATCAGAAGTGTAATGCTGTACTTTTCAAGAAAAACAACAGGTGAAATCAATGAAAGGAATTTTGTTTCTAGAGAACAATAAACATAAGAGAGAAATAGTCTTGGTGTTCTCAATTAGTTATCACCAACATAATTGTTTGCTCTCCATCCCATCTTCCACTATCATGTGTTCAAGATTTCAACTAGCAAATGTGCAGTTTCATCTTCACCTATGCCTGTCCTCAGGACTCCAGGTTAAGTAATACCTTGATTGATTTGGAATTTGACAATTATGTTGACCATCCTTTTCTGAACCTAGTTTTCTTCTCTTCATCTTCTTCCATTAAAGAAAAAGGGTCCCATTCATTAAGGGTTTTTAAAAATCATTCCCCATTACAATGAGTATTTGCTTATAACCAATAACTCTTGTCTATTATTCAGGTGAATTCTTTTCTGATCAAATGTTTCAAGGCGAGTATCTTCCCTCCTTTTCACCATGTCTATAATATGCTTTTACCTTATTTATCATCATCATCATCATCATCATTATCATCATCATCATTGTTATTACAATCATCATAATTATTCTCATCACTATCATTATGTCATTATCATCATCATCATTGTTATTACAAGCATCATCTTCATTACAATCATCATCATCATTATTGTTATTACAATTATCATATCATTATCATTACATTCATCAGGACACTAGCCCATATTTTGTATCATGGGTGATCTATGATACAAAATGGGGTTTTGCTTAAGACACAAAACCAGATGCTTGTAGTACACATGAGGAAATATTGATTGTGTCGTGCCTAGGGCACAAACCGAGATGATGGTATCATGAATGATACATTATACAAAGTGTTGTCATGCGTCGGAGTGCACTAAATGATTAATTAGTGTTTAGGTTATGCCGAACATATTCTCTTGTGATAGACAGGACATTATACAGCAAAATGGCCTTCTACATTGAGATTGATTGCAAGCTTATACCCTTCTCAGCGTGTCTCTTCATCTCACTCAGGCTCATTCATCAGACATGATATTCATATGTGCATGGATGATCATTTCACAATCAATCATAAGACACAATTATATCTGTATGATGACAATCAAGCATATGTGTGTGCTTTACCCATGATAAATTCACAGGTTCAACACCAATGACATTACAATGAAATCTCATCATTCCGCCATCCTTCATCAGAAATTATAATATTTTCCTGGATGATATTTAGTCATTCATACTGATGTGGTTCACAAATGATACATTCACATCTGTTTAACAAAATTGAAATCACACATAGGTCTAACGCTTCACATTAAGTTGTTTACTAGAAGATAGGGAAACTCACTGGGTTGTCCTAATGTACAGTTTATCTATGACTATGATAACTGAATATATTATTTAGTTTCAATAAATTAATTGCTTAAGTACTAACCACGTGGCTTTAACACGTTGACTTACCAACTCTTCTCCTGGGAAAAAGTTCACAGACTAAACTAAACTAATTTGAAATATAGCATTGTTTACCTGCATTCTCTTGAATGGCTGTAAACACTGACACTGGTTTCAGGCTATAGGACTCAGGGTTGTTCAACTTCGCTGTAGGCTTCTACTTGTATTGTCTTTCACGTTTGTTTCTAGATGTTGCCGGCTGTCCCTCAATGCCTTCTACCTCGCGTCTTGGCTTTGTGTAAAACAGGAAGATGTTTACTTGTGCGCCATCTTTTATATTCTTTGTTCCAGTCCGTCTTTTTTTTTCACGTATTCGCTCCGATTCGTGATCTGTGCGGTTTCATCTGGGTGATGTCGATTGACTCTTTTCCCCCCAAGTTGATATCATACCGGTGGTGATTGCAGTTTATGTTCTCATACCATGGGGTTGGATTTGAGGAGATCTTGACAGCTAGTAACGGCTTGTGAGATAGTATACGACAATGGTACCACACTACAACTACACCTGACCTGGCTTTTCATTCACCAGACCTGGAGTGGAACATTAAATGAATTGTTGGGAAACAACTTGGTGGCAGTGACCACTGGCCAAACTTTCTAACTCTAGAAAATGAGCTTGTAATTGAAAGCAGCACACTCTCGAGGTGGAACTACAAGAATGCAGACTGGACAATGTACACGCATCGCACCAGCATACTGGTTAGAAACCTGAGCACTGAGAAAGGCATAAATAAAGTAGTTGAAGAGTTTGGAAAATGCATACTACAGGCAGCACGAGAAACAGCACCAAGAGGAGCCCGTAAATTTACAAACCCTACTGGAGTAATGAACTGGAATAGTTGCATAATGATGCAGATGTGTGTAGAAGGCAAGAATAGGTAACACCTAGCCAAGAGCATCAAAATAAATACCAGAACGCAAAAGCTAAATTTCAAAGGGGCAAGCTGCAGCTAGACGGAAAAGCTGGCAGGAGAAAACAGAGTCACTGAACTTTGAAAGAGACACAACGAAGTTGTGGAAGCTAATAAAATAACTTAACGATGAAGGCACAGGGAAAATCTCAAACATTGCACTACATAAAGACGGTAATATCTTAACAGGAAAGCAAGCAGCTGACCATCTTGCGGACTCATTTGCACAAGATAACAATATCGAAATTAGTTCAGATTAACAAGAAGAGATTTGAGATAAATGGTAACATACAGGACAGGATAAAATACTACATAAGGTCCTGAAGGCAACTATCACTATCAGCAAACTGGAGCTAGCCATATCAAAAATGAAAATGAGAAAGTCACCAGGAGCTGATAATATCTCTAATGAAATGATCAGAAGCAATTATGATTCCCCTCCTAAATTCAGGGAAAGATAATTCCATTGCCACCACCTACAGACCAGTTAGCCTCACCAGCTGTCTCTGCAGAAAATTGGAGCGCATCATCAATCACAGACAGCAGTGGTACATTGAAAGTGAAAACAACCTTGTGCTACAGCAGGCTGGATTTAAGCAGTGCTACTCTACGGACGATCAGACAACCTGCTTTCCTCAAAAATTGAGGATGTATTTCAAAAGAAGAAGCTGGTGTTTGCAGCATGGATAGATCTGAAGAAAGCCTTTGACAAAGTCTGGAAAGAATGTCTGATCAAGAAACTGAGAAACTGTAAAGTCAATGGAAGAATGTACAAATGGGTGAAAGCATATTTGCACAATAGAAGAGCCCGAGTACAGATAGACGGACTCAAGAGCAAGAAAATACTACTGCGTCACGGTGTTTCCCAGGGCGGAGTCTTGTCCCCCAAACTTTTTCTAATCTTCATCAATGATCTTGTTGCTAATCTACCGCATGGAATTAAAGCGGTGATGTACGCTGATGACCTGGTTATATGGAGCACAAATGAACATGGATCAGTGGCAACCAGATCTCTGCACATAGCTCTATATACATCTATTGCATGTGAAAATAAATAGTGTGTCTGTATAAACACTGACAAGTGCAGCACCACTCTATTTACCCTTTCTCCAAATCAAAAGGCAGGGATCATCCAGATAAATGGAACACCCCTAAGAGAAGATAAATAACCAACGTACCTTGGAGTAACATTTGATGACAGGCGAACGTAGAGAAAGCACATCAACAAAGCATTAGCAAAAGCCAGAAGGAAAATATATATCCTGAGAAAGATAAGTGGAACCACATGGGGAGCCAGTGGGAAAATACTTAGCAAAGTTTATCAACAGATCATACGACCACACCTGGAATACGGGTCAACTGCGTTGTGTTCAGCATCAAAATACCACACTACAAGAGCTGGACTATGTGCAAAATCAAGCACTTAGAGTCACCACAGGAGGAATGAGATCAACACCTATAGTGGAAATGGAGAAGATAGGGAGGACACACGCACTGAGAGAGCGCAGAGATACGAAAACGCCAATACAAGCAGAACAGTTCCTCAGCTTGCCAAGCCACCCTATAAAGAACAGATTTGAAAACTTAGCTATGGGGCGGTTGAAAAGATGTAGTTTTATCCACCAGGTGAAACGACTCTGCAGAGAAACCACTGATATGCCTACAGTTGGTATCCCTCTGAAAACTATTCCAGAGCGAACTCCATGGAAAGATGAATATAGACTATCACTATAAATCCAGACAAAAGTGAGAGGAATATTTAACAAGGAAGAACAGAACAGTGTACAGCGCAGAACAGCCACTCTCAGCTTCTTTGATATTAAGAATACCCACAGGACCTCTGGATTCGAGTCTACACAGATGGGTCAGCACAAAATGCTGTTCGAAATGGAGGAGCGGGAGTGTACATAGAATACCCAAATAATACTAGGAGCACGACCAGAGTACCAACAGGAAAGTACTGCCATAACTACGATGCTGAAATTGAGGCAATCAAGATAGCAACAGAGAAATTACTAAATCCCAGCCATGGTACACGACATGTGGTGCTATTGACAGATGCAAAATCAGTACTCGAAACGCTCCTGTCTGGGAAATTGCCAGTACTAAGGACACCACTTTCTGAACTTAGCAGTCAGCAAAAGGTCACCATACAGTGTATACCATCCCACTGTGGTGTACCCGGAAATGACAGAGCTGATCGATTGGCTAAGAAAGGAGCAAAAGAAGAACAGCCTGGTGTGCCCGTTACATACCACTAAAAGAAAAGAATGATCAAATCAGTCAGAAAGCCACCAAAACTTGCTCAAGACGACTACCACGTTTTGGACAGACCAGAACAAGTCTTAGCCTCAGAACAGAACCCAGTAGATTACGCAACCACATGTATACAAAATTCAAGGTTGGTGAATCAGCCATGTGTACATGTGGATTGTCGTCGCAGGCAGCAGCGCACATACTCCAGGGCTGCCCAAAATATAACATATCTAGGCAAACCTTCTGGCCTAGAGAGACGACAGTGGATTGTAAACTCTATGGACCGCTGAGTGAACTAAAAACGACAGTTACATTCATACAAGAGACAACATTGCAGTTATAGACATACTTCAAGCAAACGAAAGAAGAAGGAACAGAAGTACAGATAAATAGTACAGTAAACGCTACAGATAAATATTACAAATAAATACTACAGCTAAATAGTACAGATACATGCTACAGATAAATAGTACAACTACATAGAACAGATAAATAGTACAGATAAATGGTACAGATAAATTGTACTTATAAAAAGTGAAGATAAACAGTACAGCTAAAAAGTACAGCTGTAAAGCAAGTTCAAGAATGTAACTATTAAATAAGTATATATATATTAGTTAGTCAGTTAGTCGCAGTTCCAACTTCACAGCAACGGGTTGTCCCCATTATGCTCCGTTCCTGTGCCAGTGAATATCACACAAAACGCTCCCCACTGCCCAAGGTGAAAAGTGGAAAAGACAGGAGTCTCGACAAACAACAGTCCTCACAGATACACTGTGCATAATGCCGCCGCCAGAATGTCAACACAATAGTCCCCCACGAAACCCATAGTTCATCTCTGATGGAATCGGCAGTCATTTTCCCATTTGAATGTTTCCTAGATGTTCACCTACACAGTTCACGAAATACAGTTCATCATCGATCGTAGTGGCAGTCAACCAGAAGCCCAGCAGCCACGCATTTCTGCATAAGGCAAAAACCGGTCAACTCTGGGACATAGCCATCTGCCATCGCTCCGAACATGCAGTCACGTTCCAAACAACCTCGGGCAGATTCAAAAGCATTTCAGACGAAACTCACAGCTCACAGTGTCGCGCCACGCACTCACTCAGTAGCAGGGCGACGGAACCATCAAGCCTCCTTAGTCGCCTCTTACGACATGCGTGGTAGGCTACAGTGTTGCTATTCTTTGCTTCCCTTATGAGCACCGGCAACACACGTATATATGTATATATATATATACGTATCCCTATTTAGTTGCCGTGAAGTTGGAACCGCGACTAACTATATATATATATACTAGCTGACCCGGCCCGGCTTCGCCCAGTCCCTGGTGGGGAGCATCTCATTTAATTCATATAAGTAGTCATATAAGTTCTCGTTCCCGTTACCGACTATCTGTCTGTCTGTCTGTCTGACCCGGCCCGGCATCGCCCAGCTCCTGGTGTGGAGCATCTCATTTAATTCTTATAAGTAGTCATATAAGTTCCCGTTCCCGACTGTCTATCTGTCTGTCTGTCTGTCTATCTGTCTGCCTGACCCTGCCCGGCTTCGCCCAGCCCCTGATGGGGAGCATCTCATTTAATTCATATAAGTAGTCATATAAGTTCCCGTTCCCGTCTGTCTGTCTGTCTGTCTGTCTGTCTGTCTGTCTGTCTGTCTGTCCCTCCCTCTCTGTCTGTCTGTCTGTCTGTCTGTCTGTCTGCCTAATCATTTATTGGTTGCAGTTAGAACAACCTAGATAAACGAAGATCAACTTACAAAAAGCATTAGAAAGAGCACTTGAAAGGTCTTTACATCTTCCCCAACAATTAACTTGGGTAAATGGAGCGTCGGCAGCAGCAGCAGCAGCAGAAGAAAAAGGAGGAGTAGGAGCTGGGAGGAGGAAGATGGAGGAGGAGGGAGGAAGAGATAGGCGGAGAGAGGAGGAGGAGGGAAGAGGAGGGAGGAGTAGGAGTAGGGAGGAATAGGAGGGAGGAGGAGGGATTAAGAGGAGGAGAGAGGAGGAGGAGGGAGGAGGAGGGAGGAGGAGGGAGGAGGTAGAGGGAGGAGGAGGAGAGAAGAAGAGGAGGGAGGAGAAGGAGGGAGGAGGGAGGAGGAGGAGGGAAGAGGGGGAGAAGGGAGGAGGAGGAGGGAGGAAGAGGGAGGAGGAGGTGGGAAGGATGGAGTAGGGAGGCGGAGGAAGAAGAGAGGATTAGAAGGAGGAGGAGTGAGGAGGAGAGAGAAAGGAGGAGGGAGGAGGGGAGGAGGAGTAGGGAGGAGGAGGAAGAGGGATGAAGAGGGAGGAGGAGGGAGGAGGAGGGAGGAGGGAGCATGAGGGAGGAGGACGGAGGAGCAAGAGGGAGGAGGAGGGAGGAGGTAGAGGGAGGAGGAGGGAGGATGAGGGAGGAGGGAGGAGAAGGAGGGGGAGGAGGAGGGAGGATGAGGAGGGAGGAGGAGGGGAGGGATGAGGAGGGAGGAGGAGAGGGGGGAGGAGGTAGGTGGAGGAGGGAGACAAAGGGAGGAGCAGGAGGGAGGAGGAGGGATGAGGGGGAGGACGTAGGAGGAGGAGGAGGGAGGAGGAAGGAAGCGGAGTGATTAGGAGGAGGGAGGAGGGCGAGGAGGTAGGAGGAGGAAGAGGGAGGAGGGATGTGGAGGGAGGAGGTAGAGGGAGGAGGAGAGAGGATGAGGAGGGAGGAGGAGAAAGAGGGAGGAGGTAGGAGGAAGAGGGAGGAGGAGGGATGTGGAGGGAGGAGGAGGAGGAGGGAGGAGGAGGAGGGAGGAGGAGAGAGGATGAGGAGGGAGGAGAAGAAGGGAAGAGGGAGGAGGAGAGGGAGGAGGAGGGAGGAGGAGAGGGAGGAGGAGGGAGGAGGAGAGGGAGGAGGAGGGAGGAGTAAGAGGAGGAGGAGGTAGGTGGAGGAGGGAGACAAAGGGAGGAGAAGGAGGAGGAGGGAGGAGGAGGGATGAGGGGGAGGACGTAGGAGGAGGAGGAGGGAGGAGGAGGAGAAGGGAGGAGGAAGGAAGCGGAGTGATAAGGAGGAGGGAGGAGGGCGAGGAGGTAGGAGGAGGAAGAGGGAGGAGGAGGAGGAAGGAGAAGGAGGAGAAGGAGGGAGGAGAAGAAAGAGGGAGGAGGAGGAGTGATGTGGAGGGAGGAGGTAGAGGGAGGAGGAGGGAGGAGGAGAGAGGATGAGGAGGGAGGAGGAGAAGGGAGAAGGAGGAGGGAGGAGGAGGGATGAGGAGGAGGGAGGAGGAGAGGGAGGGGGAGGAGGGAGGAGAAGGAGGAAGGGCGGAGGAGGGATGAGGGGGAGGACGTAGAATTAGAAGGAGGGAGGAGGAGGGAGTGGGAGGAGGAGGAAGGAGGAGGAGAAAGAGGGAGGAGGAGGAGGGAGAGGGAGGAGGGGAGGGGAAGAGGCTGAGGGTAGAAGGGGGAGGAGGGGAGAGGAGGAGGAGGATTTTAACGCATATGCCTGTAAATAACTGCAGCGAAAAGGTGGGTCTGTCTTTCTATCTGACCCGGCGTGGCTTCGCCCAGCTCCAGGCGGGTAGCGTCTCATTAAATTCATACAACAAAAAAGTAACTTAAAAGAATGTCCTTCCACACACCATCCATTATTTTTAATGAAAACTCTTTCTAATCACCTGCATGACTACAGTAACTTCTTAAGCATAAAAAGATGAGTTACAATGTTATGCATTGTGCATTATTTTTACGAAAACTTTGAAAATGCCTTAAAGATTGTATCATTATTTATTATAACTCATATGCCGGTACATAACTATGGACAAAGAGTTTATAAATCTTTGAAAACGATGCCACAATATGACTATAAGTTATACAGAAAAGTTATTAAAAGTTATGCCCCTTGAAATAACTTTTACAGAGTTAGGTCCCCTCGCTGTATATAAATTATAATGAAAAATGGAAAATTAAATAATATTCGGTACGCAGCCGATTTCACACTAAAAACATATGACAGTGGGCTGCGCTGGAACGAAAGGAAGACGTGTAGAAAATTTCATCTCAATCGGATGGGCCGTTCGCGAGCGCATAAAGGACATACGGACATACAGACAGACAGACGGACGGAGATTGCCTTTTATATATAAGATACTAGCTGACCCTGCCCGGCTTCGCCCAGACCCTGGTGGGGAGCATCTCATTTAATTCATATAAGTAGTCATATAAGTTCTCGTTCCCGTTACCGACTGACTGACTGTCTGACTGTCTGACTGTCTGTCTGTCTGTCTGTCTGTCTGTCTGTCTGTCTGTCTGTCTGTCTGTCTGTCTGTCTGTCTGTCTGTCTGTCTGTCCCTCCCTCTCTGTCTGTCTGTCTGTCTGTCTAATCATTTATTGGTTGCGATTAGAACAACCTTAGATAAACGAAGACCAACTTACAAAAAGCATTAGAAAGAGCACTTGAAAGATCTTTACATATTCCCCCAACAATTAACTTGGGTAAATGGAGCGGCGGCAGCAGCAGCAGAAGAAGAAGAAAAAGAAGGAGTAGGAGGAAGGAGGAGGAAGAGGGTGGAGGAGGGAGGAGGAGGGAGGAAGAGATAGGCGGAGAGAGGAGGAGGAGGGAGGAGGAGGAGTAGGGAGGAATAGGAGGGAGGAGGAGGGATTAGGAGGAGGAGGGGGGAAAGAGGAAGAGGGAGGAGGAGGAAGGAGGAGGGGGAGGAGGGAGGATGAGAACGCAGGAGGAGGAGAAAGAGGGAGGAGGAGGGAGGAAGAGGAAGAGGGAGGAGGAGGGAGGAGGAAGAAGGAGGAGGAGGGAGGATGAGAACGCAGGAGGAGGAGGAGGAGGAGGAAGAAGGAGGAAGAGGGAGGATGAGAACGCAGGAGGAGGAGGAGGAGGGAGGAAGAGGGAGGAGGAGGAAGGAGGAGGGGAGGGAAGAGGAGGAGAGAGGAGGAGGGAGGGGGAGGAGGAGGGAGGAGGAAGAAGGAGGAGGAGGAGGGAGGATGAGAAGGGAGGAGGAGGAAGAGGGAAGAGGAGGGAGGAGGAGTATGGAAGAAGGAGGAGGAAGAGGGAGGGGGAGGATGGAGGAGAGAGAGGGAGGAAGAGGGAGGAGGAGGAAGGAGGAGGAAGAGGGAGGAG
>CAWUFQ010000264.1:0-24474 GCA_963921405.1 Cepaea hortensis | reverse complement strand
CTAACTAACTACCTAACTAACTAACTAACTACTAATAACTAACTAACTACTACTAACTAACTAACTAACTAACTAACTAACTACCTAACTAACTACCTAACTACTAACTAACTACCTACTAACTAACTAACTAACTAACTACCTACCTACCTAACTACCTAACTAACTACCTAACTCCTAACTAACTAACTACCTAACTAACTAACTAACTACCTAACTAACTAACTAACTATCTACCTAACTAACTAACTAACTAACTACCTAACTAACAAACTAACTAACTACCTAACTACCTAACTAACTACCTAACTAACTAACTACCTACCTACCTAACTAACTAACTAACTACCTACCTACCTAACTAACTACCTAACTAACTACCTAACTCCTAACTAACTAACTACCTAACTAACTAACTACCTAACTAACTAACTAACTACCTACCTAACTAACTAACTAACTAACTACCTAACTAACTACCTAACTAACTACCTAACTAACTAACTACCTAACTACCTAACTAACTAACTACCTAACTAACTAACTACCTAACTAAATAACTACCTAACTAACTAACTACCTACCTAACTAACTAACTAACTACCTAACTAACTAACTACCTAACTACCTAACTACCTAACTAACTAACTACCTAACTAACTAATACCTAACTACTAACTACCTAACTAACTAACTACCTACCTAACTAACTAACTACCTACCTAACTACCTAACTAACTACCTAACTAACTAACTACCTACCTAACTAACTACCTACCTAACTAACTAACTACCTAACTAACTAACTACCTAACTCTAACTAACTAACTAACTAACTAACTAACTAACTACCTAACTAACTAACTAACTACCTAACTAACTACCTAACTAACTAACCTAACTACCTACTACTACCTAACTAACTACCTACACTAACTACCTACTAACTAACTACCTAAGTAACTAACTACCTAACTACCTAACTAACTAACTACCTACCTAACTAACTACCTAACTAACTAACTACCTAACTACCTACCTACCTAACTAACTACCTACTACCTAACTAACTAACTACCTAACTAACTACCTAACTAACTAACTACCTAACTAACTAACTACCTAACTAACTACCTAACTACTACCTAACTAACTAACTACCTAACTAACTAACTACCTACTACCTAACTAACTAACTACCTAACTAACTAACTACCTAACTAACTAACTACCTAACTAACTAACTACCTAACTAACTAACTACTAACTAACTACCTAACTAACTAACTAACTAACTACCTACCTAACTAACTAACTAACTACCTAACTAACTAACTACCTAACTCCTAACTAACTAACTACCTAACTAACTAACTACCTAACTAACTAACTAACTACCTACCTACCTAACTAACTACCTAACTACCTAACTAACTAACTACCTAACTAACTAACTACCTAACTACCTACCTAACTACCTAACTAACTACCTAACTAACTAACTACCTAACTAACTAACTACCTAACTAACTAACTAACTACCTAACTATCTAACTACCTAACTAACTAACTACCTAACTAACTAACTAACTACCTACCTAACTAACTCCCTAACTAACTAACTAACTAACTAACTACCTAACTAACTACCTAACTAACTAACTAACTACCTAACTACCTAACTAACTACCTAACTAACTAACTAACTACCTAACTAACTAACTACCTAACTAACTAACTACCTAACTAACTAACTACCTAGCTACCTAACTAACTAACTACCTAACTAACTACCTAACTACCTAACTAACTAACTACCTAACTAACTACCTAACTACCTAACTAACTACCTAACTAACTAACTAACTAACTAACTACCTAACTACCTAATTAACTACCTACTAACTAACTACCTACCTAACTAACTAACTAACTACCTACCTAACTAACTAACTACTTAACTAACTAACTACCTAACTCCTAACTAACTAACTACCTAACTCCTAACTAACTAACTAACTAACTAACTAACTAACTACCTACCTAACTAACTAACTACCTAACTACCTAACTAACTACCTAACTAACTAACTACCTAACTGACTACCTAACTAACTAACTACCTAACTAACTACCTAACTAACTACCTAACTAACTAACTACCTACCTAACTAACTAACTACCTAACTAACTAACTACCTAACTATCTAACTACCTAACTAACTAACTACCTAACTAACTAACTACCTACCTAACTAACTAACTACCTAGCTACCTAACTAACTACCTACCTAACTAACTAACTAACTAACTACTTAACTACCTAACTAACTACCTAACTAACTAACTAACTACCTACCTAACTAACTAACTAACTAACTACCTACCTACCTAACTAACTACCTAACTAACTACCTAACTCCTAACTAACTACCTAACTAACTAACTACCTAACTAACTACCTACCTAACTAACTAACTAACTAACTACCTAACTACCTAACTACCTAACTAACTAACTACCTAACTACATAACTACCTAACTAACTAACTAACTAACTACCTAACTAACTAACTACCTAACTAACTAACTACCTACCTAACTAACTAACTAACTAACTACCTAACTACCTAACTACCTAACTAACTAACTACCTAACTACCTAACTACCTATCTAACTAACTACCTAACTAACTAACTACCTAACTAACTAACTACCTAACTAACTAACTAACGACCTACCTACTAACTAACTAACTACCTAACTACCTAACTAACTACCTAACTAACTAACTACCTACCTAACTAACTAACTAACTACCTACCTACTAACTAACTAACTACCTACTAACTAACTACCTAACTAACTACTACTAACTACCTAATTAACTAACTAACTAACTAACTACCTACCTAACTAACTACCTAACTACCTAACTAACTAACTAACTAACTACCTAACTAACTACCTACTACCTACCTAACTAACTACCTAACTAACTAACTAACTAACTACCTAACTAACTAACTACCTAACTACCTAACTAACTAACTACCTAACTACCTAACTAACTACCTAACTAACTAACTACCTAACTAACTACCTAACTAACTAACTACCTAACTAACTACCTAACTAACTACATAACTAACTAACTACCTACCTAACTAACTAACTACCTAACTAACTAACTACCTAACTACCTAACTAACTAACTACCTAACTAACTAACTAACTAACTACCTACCTAACTAACTAGCTAGCTACCTAACTAACTAACTAACTAACTAACTAACTACCTAACTACCTAACTAACTACCTAACTAACTTACTACCTACCTACCTAACTAACTAACTAACTAACTACCTAACTACCTAACTAACTAACTAACTAACTACCTACTACCTAACTAACTAACTACCTAACTAACTAACTACCTAACTAACTAACTACCTAACTACCTAACTACCTAACTAACTAACTACCTACCTACCTAACTAACTAACTACCTAACTAACTACCTAACTAACTAACTACCTACCTAACTAACTAACTAACTACCTACCTAACTAACTAACTACCTAACTAACTAACTACCTAACTCCTAACTAACTAACTACCTAACTAACTAACTAACTAACTAACTAACTACCTAACTAACTACTACCTAACTAACTACCTACCTAACTAACTAACTAACTAACTACCTACCTAACTAACTACCTAACTAACTAACTACCTAACTACCTACCTACCTAACTAACTACCTACCTACCTAACTAACTACCTACCTAACTAACTACCTACCTAACTAACTACCTAACTAACTAACTACCTAACTAACTAACTACCTAACTAACTACCTAACTAACTAACTACCTACCTACCTAACTAACTAACTACCTAACTATCTAACTACCTAACTATCTAACTACCTAACTAACTAACTACCTAACTAACTAACTAACTACTACCTAACTAACTAACTAACTACCTACCTAACTAACTAACTAACTAACTACCTAACTAACTAACTAACTACCTAACTCCTAACTAACTAACTACCTAACTAACTAACTAACTACCTACCTACCTAACTAACTACCTAACTAACTACCTAACTACGTAACTAACTAACTACCTAACTACCTAACTAACTACCTAACTAACTAACTACCTAACTAACTAACTACCTAACTAACTAACTAAATAACTACCTAACTAACTAACTACACTAACTAACTAACTAACTAACTAACTACCTAACTATCTAACTACCTAACTAACTAACTACCTAACTAACTAACTAACTAACTAACTACCTACCTAACTAACTCCCTAACTAACTAACTAACTAACTAACTACCTAACTAACCACCTAACTAACTAACTACCTACCTAACTACCTAACTAACTACCTAAGTAACTAACTAACTAACTAACTACCTAACTAACTAACTACCTAACTAACTAACTACCTAGCTACCTAACTAACTAACTACCTAACTAACTACCTAACTAACTAACTACCTACCTAACTACCTAACTACCTAACTAACTAACTACCTACCTAACTAACTAACTAACTACCTAACTACCTAACTAACTACCTAACTAACTAACTACCTACCTAACTAACTAACTAACTACCTACCTAACTAACTAACTACTTAACTAACTAACTACCTAACTCCTAACTAACTAACTACCTAACACCTAACTAACTAACTAACTAACTAACTAACTAACTACCTACCTAACTACCTAACTAACTAACTACCTAACTACCTAACTAACTACCTAACTACCTAACTAACTAACTACCTAACTACCTAACTGACTACCTAACTAACTAACTACCTAACTAACTATTAACTAACTACCTAACTAACTAACTACCTACCTAACTAACTAACTACCTAACTAACTAACTATCTAACTACCTAACTAACTAACTACCTAACTAACTAACTACCTACCTAACTAACTAACTACCTAGCTACCTAACTAACTAACTACCTACCTAACTACCTAACTAACTACCTAACTAACTAACTAACTACTACCTAACTAACTAACTAACTACCTACTACCTAACTAACTACCTAACTAACTACCTAACTCCTAACTAACTAACTAACTATCTAACTAACTAACTACCTAACTAACTACCTACCTAACTAACTAACTAACTAACTACCTAACTAACTAACTACCTAACTACCTAATTAACTAACTACCTAACTACATAACTACCTAACTAACTAACTACCTAACTAACTAACTACCTAACTAACTACCTAACTAACTAACTACCTAACTACCTAACTACCTAACTAACTAACTACCTAACTAACTAACTACCTAACTACCTAACTAACTAACTACCTAACTAACTAACTACCTAACTAACTAACTACCTAACTAACTAACTAACGACCTACCTAACTAACTAACTAACTACCTAACTACCTAACTAACTACCTAACTAACTAACTACCTACCTAACTAACTAACTAACTACCTACCTACCTAACTAACTACCTAACTAACTAACTACCTAACTCCTAACTAACTAACTACCTAACTAACTAACTAACTAACTACCTACCTAACTAACTAACTAACTACCTACCTAACTAACTACCTAACTAACTAACTAACTAACTACCTAACTAACTAACTAACTAACTACCTACCTACCTAACTACCTACCTAACTAACTACCTAACTCCTAACTAACTAACTACCTAACTAACTACCTAACTAACTAACTAACTACCTACCTAACTAACTAACTAACTAACTACCTAACTAACTAACTACCTAACTAACTAACTACCTAACTACCTAACTAACTAACTACCTAACTAACTAACTACCTAACTAACTAACTACCTAACTAACTAACTACCTACCTAACTAACTAACTAACTAACTACCTAACTACCTAACTAACTAACTACCTAACTAACTAACTACCTAACTAACTAACTACCTAACTAACTAACTAACTACCTAACTACCTAACTAACTAACTAACTACCTACCTAACTAACTAACTAACTACCTAACTAACTACCTAACTAACTAACTACCTACCTAACTAACTAACTAACTACCTACCTAACTAACTACCTACCTAACTAACTAACTACCTAACTAACTAACTAACTACCTAACTAACTAACTACCTAACTAACTAACTACCTACCTAACTAACTACCTAACTACCTAACTAACTACCTAACTACCTACCTACCTAACTAACTACCTAACTACCTAACTAACTAACTACCTAACTACCTAACTAACTACCTAACTAACTAACTACCTAACTAACTAACTACCTAACTAACTACCTAACTAACTACCTAACTAACTAACTACCTACCTACCTAACTAACTAACTACCTAACTAACTAACTACCTAACTATCTAACTACCTAACTAACTAACTACCTAACTAACTAACTAACTAACTAACTACCTAACTAACTAACTAACTAGCTACCTAACTAACTAACTAACTACCTAACTAACTAACTAACTAACTACCTAACTAACTACCTAACTAACTAACTAACTAACTAACTAACTACCTACCTACCTAACTAACTAACTACCCAACTAACTAACTAAATAACTACCTAACTAACTAACTACCTAACTAACTAACTAACTAACTACCTAACTATCTAACTACCTAACTAACTAACTACCTAACTAACTACCTAACTAACTAACTAACTAACTACCTAACTAACTCCCTAACTAACTAACTAACTAACTAACTACCTAACTACCTAACTAACCACCTAACTAACTACCTAACTAACTAACTAACTACCTAACTAACTACCTAACTAACTAACTAACTAACTACCTAACTAACTAACTACCTAACTAACTAACTACCTAACTACCTAACTAACTAACTACCTAGCTACCTAACTAACTAACTACCTAACTAACTACCTAACTAACTAACTACCTAACTACCTAACTAATTAACTACCTACCTAACTAACTAACTAACTACCTAACTACCTAACTAACTACCTAACTACCTACCGAACTAACTAACTAACTACCTACCTAACTAACTAACTACCTAACTTACTAACTACCTAACTCCTAACTAACTAACTACCTAACTCCTAACTAACTAACTAACTAACTACCTACCTAACTAACTAACTAACTAACTACCTACCTAACTACCTAACTAACTAACTACCTAACTAACTACCTAACTAACTAACTACCTAACTACCTAACTGACTACCTAACTAACTACCTACCTAACTAACTACCTAACTAACTACCTAACTAACTAACTACCTACCTAACTAACTACCTAACTAACTAACTACCTAACTATCTAACTACCTAACTAACTAACTACCTAACTAACTAACTAACTAACTACCTAACTAACTAACTAACTAGCTACCTAACTAACTAACTAACTAACTACCTAACTAACTAACTAACTAACTACCTAACTACCTAACTAACTACCTAACTAACTAACTAACTACCTACCTAACTAACTAACTAACTAACTACCTACCTACCTAACTAACTACCTAACTAACTACCAAACTCCTAACTAACTAACTACCTAACTAACTAACTAACTACCTAACTAACTAACTAACTAGCTACCTAACTAACTAACTAACTAACTACCTAACTAACTAACTACCTAACTACCTAACTAACTACCTAACTAACTAACTAACTACCTACCTAACTAACTAACTAACTAACTACCTACCTACCTAACTAACTACCTAACTAACTACCTAACTCCTAACTAACTAACTACCTAACTAACTAACTACCTAACTAACTAACTAACTACCTACCTAACTAACTAACTAACTAACTACCTAACTAACTACCTACCTAACTACCTAACTAACTAACTACCTAACTAACTAACTACCTAACTAACTAACTACCTAACTAAATAACTACCTAACTAACTAACTACCTACCTAACTAACTAACTACCTACCTAACTACCTAACTAACTAACTACCTAACTACCTAACTAACTAACTACCTAACTAACTAACTACCTAACTACCTAACTACCTAACTAACTAACTACCTACCTAACTAACTACCTACCTACCTAACTACCTAACTAACTACCTAACTAACTAACTACCTACCTAACTAACTAACTAACTACCTGCCTAACTAACTAACTACCTAACTAACTAACTACCTAACTCCTAACTAACTAACTAACTAACTAACTAACTAACTAACTAACTACCTAACTAACTAACTAACTACCTACCTAACTAACTACCTAACTAACTAACTACCTAACTACCTAACTAACTACCTAACTAACTAACTACCTAACTAATTAACTACCTAAGTAACTAACTACCTAACTACCTAACTAACTAACTACCTACCTAACTAACTACCTAACTACCTAACTAACTAACTACCTAACTACCTACCTACCTAACTAACTACCTACCTACCTAACTAACTAACTACCTAACTAACTACCTAACTAACTACCTAACTAACTACCTAACTAACTACCTAACTAACTACCTAACTAACTAACTACCTAACTAACTAACTACCTACCTACCTAACTAACTAACTACCTAACTAACTAACTACCTAACTAACTAACTAACTAACTACCTAACTAACTAACTAACTAACTAACTACCTAACTAACTAACTAACTAACTACCTACCTAACTAACTAACTAACTACCTAACTAACTAACTAACTACCTAACTCCTAACTAACTAACTACCTAACTAACTAACTACCTAACTAACTAACTAACTACCTACCTACCTAACTAACTACCTAACTACCTAACTAACTAACTACCTAACTAACTAACTACCTAACTACCTACCTAACTACCTAACTAACTACCTAACTAACTAACTACCTAACTAACTAACTACCTAACTAACTAACTAACTACCTAACTATCTAACTACCTAACTAACTAACTACCTAACTAACTAACTAACTACCTACCTAACTAACTCCCTAACTAACTAACTAACTAACTAACTACCTAACTAACTACCTAACTAACTAACTAACTACCTAACTACCTAACTAACTACCTAACTAACTAACTAACTACCTAACTAACTAACTACCTAACTAACTAACTACCTAACTACCTAACTAACTAACTACCTAGCTACCTAACTAACTAACTACCTAACTAACTACCTAACTACCTAACTAACTAACTACCTAACTAACTACCTAACTACCTAACTAACTACCTAACTACCTAATTAACTACCTAACTAACTAACTACCTACCTAACTAACTAACTAACTACCTACCTAACTAACTAACTACTTAACTAACTAACTACCTAACTCCTAACTAACTAACTACCTAACTCCTAACTAACTAACTAACTAACTAACTAACTAACTACCTACCTAACTACCTAACTAACTAACTACCTAACTACCTAACTAACTACCTAACTACCTAACTAACTAACTACCTAACTGACTACCTAACTAACTAACTACCTAACTAACTACCTAACTAACTACCTAACTAACTAACTACCTACCTAACTAACTAACTACCTAACTAACTAACTACCTAACTATCTAACTACCTAACTAACTAACTACCTAACTAACTAACTACCTACCTAACTAACTAACTACCTAGCTACCTAACTAACTACCTACCTAACTAACTAACTAACTAACTACCTAACTACCTAACTAACTACCTAACTAACTAACTAACTACCTACCTAACTAACTAACTAACTAACTACCTACCTACCTAACTAACTACCTAACTAACTACCTAACTCCTAACTAACTACCTAACTAACTAACTACCTAACTAACTACCTACCTAACTAACTAACTAACTAACTACCTAACTACCTAACTACCTAACTAACTAACTACCTAACTACATAACTACCTAACTAACTAACTAACTAACTACCTAACTAACTAACTACCTAACTAACTAACTACCTACCTAACTAACTAACTAACTAACTACCTAACTACCTAACTAACTAACTACCTAACTACCTAACTACCTATCTAACTAACTACCTAACTAACTAACTACCTAACTAACTAACTACCTAACTAACTAACTAACGACCTACCTAACTAACTAACTAACTACCTAACTACCTAACTAACTACCTAACTAACTAACTACCTACCTAACTAACTAACTAACTACCTACCTAACTAACTAACTACCTAACTAACTAACTACCTAACTAACTAACTACCTAACTACCTAATTAACTAACTAACTAACTAACTACCTACCTAACTAACTACCTAACTAACTAACTAACTAACTACCTAACTAACTACCTACCTACCTACCTAACTAACTACCTAACTAACTACCTAACTAACTAACTACCTAACTAACTAACTACCTAACTACCTAACTAACTAACTACCTAACTACCTAACTAACTACCTAACTACCTAACTAACTAACTACCTAACTAACTACCTAACTAACTAACTACCTAACTAACTACCTAACTAACTACATAACTAACTAACTACCTACCTAACTAACTAACTACCTAACTAACTAACTACCTAACTATCTAACTACCTAACTAACTAACTACCTAACTAACTAACTAACTAACTACCTAACTAACTAACTAGCTAGCTACCTAACTAACTAACTAACTAACTAACTAACTAACTACCTAACTACCTAACTAACTACCTAACTAACTTACTACCTACCTACCTAACTAACTAACTAACTAACTACCTAACTACCTAACTAACTAACTAACTAACTACCTAACTACCTAACTAACTAACTACCTAACTAACTAACTACCTAACTAACTAACTACCTAACTACCTAACTAACTAACTACCTACCTAACTAACTAACTAACTACCTAACTACCTAACTAACTACCTAACTAACTAACTACCTACCTAACTAACTAACTAACTACCTACCTAACTAACTAACTAACTAACTACCTAACTCCTAACTAACTAACTACCTAACTAACTAACTAACTAACTACCTAACTAACTAACTAACTACCTACCTAACTAACTACCTAACTACCTAACTAACTAACTACCTACCTACCTAACTAACTACCTAACTAACTAACTACCTAACTAACTACCTAACTAACTAACTACCTAACTAACTAACTACCTAACTAACTAACTACCTACCTAACTAACTACCTAACTAACTAACTACCTAACTACCTACCTACCTAACTAACTACCTACCTACCTAACTAACTACCTACCTAACTAACTACCTACCTAACTAACTACCTAACTAACTAACTACCTAACTAACTAACTACCTAACTAACTACCTAACTAACTAACTACCTACCTACCTAACTAACTAACTACCTAACTATCTAACTACCTAACTAACTAACTACCTAACTAACTAACTAACTAACTAACTACCTAACTAACTAACTAACTAGCTACCTAACTAACTAACTAACTACCTACCTAACTAACTAACTAACTAACTACCTAACTAACTAACTAACTACCTAACTCCTAACTAACTAACTACCTAACTAACTAACTAACTACCTACCTACCTAACTAACTACCTAACTACCTAACTACGTAACTAACTAACTACCTAACTACCTAACTAACTACCTAAGTAACTAACTACCTAACTAACTAACTACCTAACTAACTAACTAAATAACTACCTAACTAACTAACTACCTAACTAACTAACTAACTAACTAACTACCTAACTATCTAACTACCTAACTAACTAACTACCTAACTAACTAACTAACTAACTAACTAACTACCTACCTAACTAACTCCCTAACTAACTAACTAACTAACTAACTACCTAACTAACCACCTAACTAACTACCTAACTAACTAACTACCTACCTAACTACCTAACTAACTACCTAACTAACTAACTAACTACCTAACTAACTAACTACCTAACTAACTAACTACCTAACTAACTAACTACCTAACTAACTACCTAACTACCTAACTAACTAACTACCTACCTAACTAACTAACTAACTACCTAACTACCTAACTAACTACCTAACTACCTAACTAACTAACTACCTACCTAACTAACTAACTACTTAACTAACTAACTACCTAACTCCTAACTAACTAACTACCTAACACCTAACTAACTAACTAACTAACTAACTAACTAACTAACTACCTACCTAACTACCTAACTAACTAACTACCTAACTACCTAACTAACTACCTAACTACCTAACTAACTAACTACCTAACTACCTAACTGACTACCTAACTAACTAACTACCTAACTAACTACCTAACTAACTACCTAACTACCTAACTAACTACCTAACTAACTAACTACCTACCTAACTAACTAACTAACTACCTACCTAACTAACTACCTACCTAACTAACTAACTACCTAACTAACTAACTACCTAACTCCTAACTAACTAACTACCTAACTAACTAACTACCTAACTAACTAACTACCTACCTAACTAACTACCTAACTAACTACCTAACTACCTACCTACCTAACTAACTACCTAACTACCTAACTAACTAACTACCTAACTACCTAACTAACTACCTAACTAACTAACTACCTAACTAACTAACTACCTAACTAACTACCTAACTAACTACCTAACTAACTAACTACCTACCTACCTAACTAACTAACTACCTAACTAACTAACTACCTAACTATCTAACTACCTAACTAACTAACTACCTAACTAACTAACTAACTAACTAACTACCTAACTAACTAACTAACTAGCTACCTAACTAACTAACTAACTACCTAACTAACTAACTACCTAACTAACTACCTAACTAACTAACTAACTAACTAACTAACTACCTACCTACCTAACTAACTAACTACCCAACTAACTAACTAAATAACTACCTAACTAACTAACTACCTAACTAACTAACTAACTAACTAACTACCTAACTATCTAACTACCTAACTAACTAACTACCTAACTAACTACCTAACTAACTAACTAACTAACTACCTAACTAACTCCCTAACTAACTAACTAACTAACTACCTAACTACCTAACTAACCACCTAACTAACTACCTAACTAACTAACTAACTACCTAACTAACTACCTAACTAACTAACTAACTAACTACCTAACTAACTAACTACCTAACTACCTAACTAACTAACTACCTAGCTACCTAACTAACTAACTACCTAACTAACTACCTAACTAACTAACTACCTAACTACCTAACTAATTAACTACCTACCTAACTAACTAACTAACTACCTAACTACCTAACTAACTACCTAACTACCTACCGAACTAACTAACTAACTACCTACCTAACTAACTAACTACCTAACTTACTAACTACCTAACTCCTAACTAACTAACTACCTAACTCCTAACTAACTAACTAACTAACTACCTACCTAACTAACTAACTAACTACCTACCTACCTAACTACCTAACTAACTAACTACCTAACTAACTACCTAACTAACTAACTACCTACCTAACTAACTACCTAACTAACTAACTACCTAACTATCTAACTACCTAACTAACTAACTACCTAACTAACTAACTAACTAACTACCTAACTAACTAACTAACTACCTAACTAACTAACTAACTAACTACCTAACTAACTAACTAACTAACTAACTACCTAACTACCTAACTAACTACCTAACTAACTAACTAACTACCTACCTAACTAACTAACTAACTAACTACCTACCTACCTAACTACCTAACTAACTACCTAACTCCTAACTAACTAACTACCTAACTAACTAACTAACTACCTAACTAACTAACTAACTAGCTACCTAACTAACTAACTAACTAACTACCTAACTAACTAACTAACTACCTAACTACCTAACTAACTACCTAACTAACTAACTACCTACCTACCTAACTAACTAACTAACTACCTACCTACCTAACTAACTACCTAACTAACTACCTAACTCCTAACTAACTAACTACCTAACTAACTAACTACCTAACTAACTAACTAACTACCTACCTAACTAACTAACTAACTAACTAACTACCTAACTAACTACCTACCTAACTACCTAACTAACTACCTAACTACCTAACTAACTAACTACCTAACTAACTAACTACCTAACTAAATAACTACCTAACTAACTAACTACCTACCTAACTAACTAACTAACTACCTAACTAACTAACTACCTAACTACCTAACTACCTAACTAACTAACTACCTAACTAACTAACTACCTAACTACCTAACTACCTAACTAACTAACTACCTACCTAACTAACTAACTACCTACCTAACTAACTACCTAACTAACTAACTACCTACCTAACTAACTACCTACCTAACTAACTAACTACCTAACTAACTAACTACCTAACTCCTAACTAACTAACTAACTAACTAACTAACTAACTACCTAACTAACTAACTAACTACCTACCTAACTAACTACCTAACTAACTAACTACCTAACTACCTACCTACCTAACTAACTACCTAACTAACTAACTACCTAACTAACTAACTACCTAAGTAACTAACTACCTAACTACCTAACTAACTAACTACCTACCTAACTAACTACCTAACTAACTAACTACCTAACTACCTACCTACCTAACTAACTACCTACCTACCTAACTAACTAACTACCTAACTAACTACCTAACTAACTAACTACCTAACTAACTAACTACCTAACTAACTACCTAACTAACTACCTAACTAACTAACTACCTAACTAACTAACTACCTACCTACCTAACTAACTAACTACCTAACTAACTAACTACCTAACTAACTAACTACCTAACTAACTAACTACCTAACTAACTAACTAACTAACTAACTACCTAACTAACTAACTAACTAACTACCTACCTAACTAACTAACTAACTACCTAACTAACTAACTACCTAACTCCTAACTAACTAACTACCTAACTAACTAACTACCTAACTAACTAACTAACTACCTACCTACCTAACTAACTACCTAACTACCTAACTAACTAACTACCTAACTAACTAACTACCTAACTACCTACCTAACTACCTAACTAACTACCTAACTAACTAACTACCTAACTAACTAACTACCTAACTAACTAACTAACTACCTAACTATCTAACTACCTAACTAACTAACTACCTAACTAACTAACTAACTACCTACCTAACTAACTCCCTAACTAACTAACTAACTAACTAACTACCTAACTAACTACCTAACTAACTAACTAACTACCTAACTACCTAACTAACTACCTAACTAACTAACTAACTACCTAACTAACTAACTACCTAACTAACTAACTACCTAACTAACTAACTACCTAGCTACCTAACTAACTAACTACCTAACTAACTACCTAACTACCTAACTAACTAACTACCTAACTAACTACCTAACTACCTAACTAACTACCTAACTAACTAACTAACTAACTAACTACCTAACTACCTAATTAACTACCTAACTAACTAACTACCTACCTAACTAACTAACTAACTACCTACCTAACTAACTAACTACTTAACTAACTAACTACCTAACTCCTAACTAACTAACTACCTAACTCCTAACTAACTAACTAACTAACTAACTAACTAACTACCTACCTAACTAACTAACTACCTAACTACCTAACTAACTACCTAACTAACTAACTACCTAACTGACTACCTAACTAACTAACTACCTAACTAACTACCTAACTAACTACCTAACTAACTAACTACCTACCTAACTAACTAACTACCTAACTAACTAACTACCTAACTATCTAACTACCTAACTAACTAACTACCTAACTAACTAACTACCTACCTAACTAACTAACTACCTAGCTACCTAACTAACTACCTACCTAACTAACTAACTAACTAACTACTTAACTACCTAACTAACTACCTAACTAACTAACTAACTACCTACCTAACTAACTAACTAACTAACTACCTACCTACCTAACTAACTACCTAACTAACTACCTAACTCCTAACTAACTACCTAACTAACTAACTACCTAACTAACTACCTACCTAACTAACTAACTAACTAACTACCTAACTACCTAACTACCTAACTAACTAACTACCTAACTACATAACTACCTAACTAACTAACTAACTAACTACCTAACTAACTAACTACCTAACTAACTAACTACCTACCTAACTAACTAACTAACTAACTACCTAACTACCTAACTACCTAACTAACTAACTACCTAACTACCTAACTACCTATCTAACTAACTACCTAACTAACTAACTACCTAACTAACTAACTACCTAACTAACTAACTAACGACCTACCTAACTAACTAACTAACTACCTAACTACCTAACTAACTACCTAACTAACTAACTACCTACCTAACTAACTAACTAACTACCTACCTAACTAACTAACTACCTAACTAACTAACTACCTAACTAACTAACTACCTAACTACCTAATTAACTAACTAACTAACTAACTACCTACCTAACTAACTACCTAACTACCTAACTAACTAACTAACTAACTACCTAACTAACTACCTACCTACCTACCTAACTAACTACCTAACTAACTACCTAACTAACTAACTACCTAACTAACTAACTACCTAACTACCTAACTAACTAACTACCTAACTACCTAACTAACTACCTAACTAACTAACTACCTAACTAACTACCTAACTAACTAACTACCTAACTAACTACCTAACTAACTACATAACTAACTAACTACCTACCTAACTAACTAACTACCTAACTAACTAACTACCTAACTACCTAACTAACTAACTACCTAACTAACTAACTAACTAACTACCTACCTAACTAACTAGCTAGCTACCTAACTAACTAACTAACTAACTAACTAACTACCTAACTACCTAACTAACTACCTAACTAACTTACTACCTACCTACCTAACTAACTAACTAACTAACTACCTAACTACCTAACTAACTAACTAACTAACTACCTAACTACCTAACTAACTAACTACCTAACTAACTAACTACCTAACTAACTAACTACCTAACTACCTAACTACCTAACTAACTAACTACCTACCTACCTAACTAACTAACTACCTAACTAACTACCTAACTAACTAACTACCTACCTAACTAACTAACTAACTACCTACCTAACTAACTAACTACCTAACTAACTAACTACCTAACTCCTAACTAACTAACTACCTAACTAACTAACTAACTAACTAACTAACTACCTAACTAACTAACTAACTACCTACCTAACTAACTACCTAACTACCTAACTAACTAACTACCTAACTACCTACCTACCTAACTAACTACCTAACTAACTAACTACCTAACTAACTACCTAACTAACTAACTACCTAACTAACTACCTACCTAACTAACTAACTAACTAACTACCTACCTAACTAACTACCTAACTAACTAACTACCTAACTACCTACCTACCTAACTAACTACCTACCTACCTAACTAACTACCTACCTAACTAACTACCTACCTAACTAACTACCTAACTAACTAACTACCTAACTAACTAACTACCTAACTAACTACCTAACTAACTAACTACCTACCTACCTAACTAACTAACTACCTAACTATCTAACTACCTAACTATCTAACTACCTAACTAACTAACTACCTAACTAACTAACTAACTAGCTACCTAACTAACTAACTAACTACCTACCTAACTAACTAACTAACTAACTACCTAACTAACTAACTAACTACCTAACTCCTAACTAACTAACTACCTAACTAACTAACTAACTACCTACCTACCTAACTAACTACCTAACTAACTACCTAACTACGTAACTAACTAACTACCTAACTACCTAACTAACTACCTAACTAACTAACTACCTAACTAACTAACTACCTAACTAACTAACTAAATAACTACCTAACTAACTAACTACCTAACTAACTAACTAACTAACTAACTACCTAACTATCTAACTACCTAACTAACTAACTACCTAACTAACTAACTAACTAACTAACTACCTACCTAACTAACTCCCTAACTAACTAACTAACTAACTAACTACCTAACTAACCACCTAACTAACTAACTACCTACCTAACTACCTAACTAACTACCTAAGTAACTAACTAACTAACTAACTACCTAACTAACTAACTACCTAACTAACTAACTACCTAGCTACCTAACTAACTAACTACCTAACTAACTACCTAACTAACTAACTACCTACCTAACTACCTAACTACCTAACTAACTAACTACCTACCTAACTAACTAACTAACTACCTAACTACCTAACTAACTACCTAACTAACTAACTACCTACCTAACTAACTAACTAACTACCTACCTAACTAACTAACTACTTAACTAACTAACTACCTAACTCCTAACTAACTAACTACCTAACACCTAACTAACTAACTAACTAACTAACTAACTAACTACCTACCTAACTACCTAACTAACTAACTACCTAACTACCTAACTAACTACCTAACTACCTAACTAACTAACTACCTAACTACCTAACTGACTACCTAACTAACTAACTACCTAACTAACTATTTAACTAACTACCTAACTAACTAACTACCTACCTAACTAACTAACTACCTAACTAACTAACTATCTAACTACCTAACTAACTAACTACCTAACTAACTAACTACCTACCTAACTAACTAACTACCTAGCTACCTAACTAACTAACTACCTACCTAACTACCTAACTAACTACCTAACTAACTAACTAACTACCTACCTAACTAACTAACTAACTACCTACCTACCTAACTAACTACCTAACTAACTACCTAACTCCTAACTAACTAACTAACTATCTAACTAACTAACTACCTAACTAACTACCTACCTAACTAACTAACTAACTAACTACCTAACTAACTAACTACCTAACTACCTAATTAACTAACTACCTAACTACATAACTACCTAACTAACTAACTACCTAACTAACTAACTACCTAACTAACTAACTACCTAACTAACTAACTACCTAACTACCTAACTACCTAACTAACTAACTACCTAACTAACTAACTACCTAACTACCTAACTAACTAACTACCTAACTAACTAACTACCTAACTAACTAACTACCTAACTAACTAACTAACGACCTACCTAACTAACTAACTAACTACCTAACTACCTAACTAACTACCTAACTAACTAACTACCTACCTAACTAACTAACTAACTACCTACCTACCTAACTAACTACCTAACTAACTAACTACCTAACTCCTAACTAACTAACTACCTAACTAACTAACTAACTAACTACCTACCTAACTAACTAACTAACTACCTACCTAACTAACTACCTAACTAACTAACTACCTAACTACCTACCTACCTAACTAACTACCTAACTACCTAACTAACTAACTACCTAACTAACTACCTAACTAACTAACTACCTAACTAACTAACTACCTAACTACCTAACTAACTAACTAACTAACTACCTACCTAACTAACTACCTAACTACCTAACTAACTAACTAACTACCTACCTACCTAACTAACTACCTACCTACCTAACTACCTACCTACCTAACTAACTAACTACCTAACTAACTAACTACCTAACTAACTACCTAACTAACTACCTAACTAACTAACTACCTACCTACCTAACTAACTAACTACCTAACTAACTAACTACCTAACTATCTAACTACCTAACTAACTAACTACCTAACTAACTAACTAACTAACTAACTACCTAACTAACTAACTAACTAACTACCTAACTAACTAGCTACCTAACTAACTAACTAACTACCTACCTAACTAACTAACTAACTACCTAACTAACTACCTAACTAACTAACTAACTAACTAACTAACTACCTACCTACCTACCTAACTAACTAACTAACTACCTACCTACCTAACTAACTACCTAACTCCTAACGAACTAACTACCTAACTAACTAACTAACTACCTAACTAACTAACTACCTAACTACCTAACTAACTAACTACCTAACTAACTAACTAACTAACTACCTAACTAACTAACTACCTACCTAACTAACTAACTAACTAACTACCTAACTACCTAACTAACTAACTACCTAACTAACTAACTACCTAACTACCTAACTAACTAACTACCTAACTAACTAACTAACTACCTAACTCCTAACTAACTAACTACCTCCGAACTAATTAACTAACTAACTCCTAACTGACTTACTCACTCCTAACTAACTAATTAACTAACTAACTAACTAATTAACTAACTAACTAACTAACTAACTAATTAACTAACTAACTAACTAACTAACTCCTAACTAACTAACTACCTAACTCCTAACTAACTAACTACCTCCGAACTAATTAACTAACTAACTCCAAACTAATTAACTAACTCACTCCTAACTAATTAACTAACTAACTCCTAACTAACTAATTAACTAACTAACTAACTAACTAACTACCTACCTAACTCCTAACTACTTAACTAATTAACTAACTAACTAACTAATTAACTAACTAACTAAGTAACTAACTAATTAACTAATTAACTAACTGCTAACTAACTAACTCCTAACTAACTAACTACCTAACTACTATCTAACTACCTAACTCCTAACTAACTAACTACCTAACTAACTAACTAACTAACTAACTACCTCCTAACTAATTAACTAACTAACTCTTAACTAATTAACTAACTCCTAACTAACTTACTCACTCCTAACTAACTAATTAACTAACTAACTAACTAATTAACTAACTAACTAACTAATTAACTAACTAACAAACTAACTAATTAACTAACTACGTAACTAACTTACTACCTAACTCCTAACTAACTAACTACCTCCAAACTAATTAACTAACTAACTCTTAACTACTTAACAAACTCCTAACTCCTAACTAACTTACTCACCCCTAACTAACTAATTAACAAACTAACTAACTAATTAACTAATTAACTAACTCCTAACTAATTAACTAACTAACTCCTAACTAATTAACTAACTAACTCCTAACTAATTAACTAACTAACTCCTAACTAATTAACTAACTAACTCCTAACTAACTAATTAACTAACTAACTAACTAACTAACTCCTAACTAACTAACTCCTAACTAACTAACTACCTAACTCCTAACTAACTAACTAACTACCTACCTCCGTACTAATTAACTAACTAACTCTTAACTAATTATCTAACTAACTTACTCACTCCTAACTAACTAACTAACTAACTAACTAACTAACTAACTAACTAACTATCTTACTAACTAATTAACTAACTCCTAACTACCTACCTAACTCCTAACTAATTAACTAACTACCTCCGAACTAATTAACTAACTAACTCCTAACTAATTAACTAACTAACTCCTAACTAATTAATTAACTAACTCCTAACTAATTAACTAACAAACTCCTAACTAATTAACTAACAAACTCCTAACTAATTAACTAACTAACTAACTAACTAATTAACTAACTAACTAACTAACTAACTCCTAACTAACTCCTAACTAACTCACTCCTAACTAACTAACTAACTCCTAACTAACTAACTAACTCCTAACTAACCGCCCACACACCGAGGAGAACTAACCGCCCACCCACCGAGGAGAACCGCCCACGCACCGAGGAGAACCACCCACACACCGAGGAGAACCACCCACGCACCAAGGAGAACTAACCGACCACGCACCGAGGAGAACTAACCGACCACGCACCGAGGAGAACTAACCGACCACGCACCGAGGAGAACTAACCGACCATGCACAGAGAACTAACTGACCACACACCAAGAAGAACTAACCGACCACGCACCGAGGAGAACTAACCGACCACGCACCGAGGAGAACTAACCGACCACGCACCGAGGAGAACTAACCGACCATGCACAGAGAACTAACTGACCACACACCAAGAAGAACTAACCGCCCACGCACTGAGGAGAACTGACTAAATAAAAAACTACATAACTATCTATCAGCTGCTATTTATCTTCATCCACCACTTGCACCCATGGCTTCATGTAACCCTGAATGGGGGGCTAAACGGGTACTCCACCTTGACCAAGGGTGTCCCGTAGGCTAGCGGAGGGAAGGAGGCGCCTTACATCTCCTTTGATAGGGTATACCCCTACCCCGCTACCCCAACTAACTAACTACCTAACTCCTAACTGACTAACTACCTAACTCCTAACTAACTACCTAACTCCTAACTAACTACCTAACTCCTAACTAACTAACTACCTAACTCCTAACTAACTACCTAACTCCTAACTAACTAACTACCTAACTCCTAACTAACTAACTACCTAACTCCTAACTAACAACCTAACTAATTAACTAACTAACTCTTAACTAATTAACTAACTCCTAACTAACTTACTCACTCCTAACTAACTAATTAACTAACTAGCTAACTGAATAACTACATAACTAGCTAACTAAATAACTACATAACTAGCTAACTAAAAAACTACAAAACTAGCTAACTAAATAACTACATAACTAGCTAACTAAATAACTACATAACTAGCTAACTAAATAACTACACAACTAGCTAACTAAATAACTACACAACTAGCTAAATAAATAACTACATAACTAGCTAACTAAATAACTACATAACTAGCTAACTACATAACTAGCTAACTACATAACTAGCTAACTACATAACTAGCTAACTACATAACTAGCTAACTACATAACTAGCAAACTACATAACTAGCAAACTACATAACTAGCTAACTACATAACTAGCTAACTACATAACTAGCTAACTACATAACAAGCTAAGTAGCTAACTACATAACAAGCTAACTACATAACTAGCTAACTACATAACTAGCTAACTACATAACTAGCTAACTACAACTAGTTTGAAGCGAGACATCCACCGTCCTCGTGCCCAGCGCTGGTAGGGAACAGGCAGTTTTGCTCCATCTTTCCGGTGCTCAGGTTGTGGAAGGTGTAGTACAGTCTAGCGCCAGTCCTTGATATCATGTGAATAACTAGCTAACTAAATAACTACATAACTAGCTAACTAAATAACTACATAACTAGCTAACTAAATAACTACGTAACTAAATAACTACATAACTAGCTAACTAAATAACTACATAACTAGTTAAATAAATAACTACATAACTAGCTAACTAAATAACTACATAACTAGCTAACTAAATAACTGCATAACTAGCTAACTAAATAATTGCATAACTAGCTAACTAAATAATTGCATAACTAGCTAACTAAATAACTACACAACTAGCTAACTAAATAACTACATAACTAGCTAACTAAATAACTACATAACTAGCTAACTACATAACTAAATAACTACATAACTAGTTAACTAAATAACTAGTTAACTAAATAACTACATAACTAGATAACTAAATAACTACATAACTAGCTAACAATTACATAATTAGCTAACTACATAACTACATAACTAGCTAACTACATAACTAGCTAACTACATAACTAGCTAACTACATAACTAGCTAACTACATAACTAGCTAACTACATAACTAGCTAACTACATAACTAGTTTAAAGCGAGACATCCACCATCCTCATGCCCAGGAATGCATCAGCGCTGGTAGGGAACAGGCAGTTGTGCTCCATCTTTCTGGTGCTCAGGTTGTGGAAGGTGTAGTACAGTCTAGAGCCACTCCTTGATATGTGAATGCCTGCAACAGTCAGAGATCAAGTGAATGCCTGCAAGCCCTCTATCTGACCCTTGGTAGAGCACATACCTTCAGTATCTACAGCCCTCTATCTGACCCTTGGTAGAGCACAAACCTTCAGTATCTACAGCCCTCTATCTGACCCTTGATAGAGCAGATACCTTCAGTATCTACAGTATGACATGTGTCTCTGCCCTGTGTGTATGACATGTGTCTCTGCCCTGTGTGTATGACATGTGTCTCTGCCCTGTGTGTATGACATGTGGGTTTGCCCTGTGTGTATAACATGTGGGTTTGCCCTGTGTGTATAACATGTGTCTCTGCCCTATGTGTATGACATGTGGGTTTGCCCTATGTGTATGACATGTGTCTCTGCCCTGTGAATGACATGTGGGTTTGCCCTGTGTATGACATGAGGGTTTGCCCTGTGTGTATGACATGAGGGTTTGCCCTGTGTGTATGACATGTGGGTTTGCCCTGTGTGTATGACATGTTCTCTGCCCTGTGTATGACATGTGGGTATGACATGTGGGTATGCCCTGTGTATATGACATGTGGGCCTGCCCTGTGTATATGACATGTGTCTCTGCCCTGTGTATGACATGTGCGTTTGCCCTGTGTATGACATATGTCTCTGCCCTGTGTGTATGACATGTG
>CAWUFQ010000263.1:0-20291 GCA_963921405.1 Cepaea hortensis | reverse complement strand
TCTGTATATATATTATCTCTCCACCGTCTTCTTGGTCTACCTCGGGGTCTACGGTCATTTATTTCCTGAGTGTACGCGAGTTTTGTTTCCCTATTATCTTCCATTCTTTCTATATGCCCCAGCCATTGCAGTCTATTAGCCTTCATGATACCAGTGATTAGCGGGGACTTAAACAGATCATAAATGTCTTTGTTACTTCTTCTTTTCCACTCTCCACTTTGTGTATCCCTAATGGGCCCAAAGATGCGTCTCAAGACTTTGTTCTCAAAGGTTTGTAGCAAGGCTTCGTCTCCTTTAGTTGTACGCCAGGTTTCAGAGCCATACAGCACAACTGGTCTGATCAGTGTTTTGTATATTATGATCTTGGTGTTACGAGATAGCGCATTTGATTTTAGTAAATGTTGTAGTGTGCCATACGGTGGCACGGCCCACCACGAAAAGTATAAATTGGAAAATGGGAATTCCCCACTCGGACACGAAAGTGGACGTCAACAAAGGAATCCAAGGAGAATGTGGACAACGTAATTGGACAGCAACAGGAGACGCTGTGATTGTGATTTCGAACAAGGACGTGTTTCAAAGGATCTGTGTGAGGTGACCTCTGGACGCGATGATATGAGCGTGAGACAGCTATGAATCAGGAGAGGGATCTGTTGATGATAATACGGCAGTGAAGTAACCGGGCGGAAAAACCTAGAGTGGAATTACAGCTTATTAAATGGAATCAGTGGATTAGGGCTTCAAGCAGAGCGCAGTAGACTGAACACTCATCGGTGGATTAGTAAAGTAGGTGCCGACCCTGTCTATAGGGGTCAACCTACAGGTCTGCGTGAGTTTAATGTTCACATGTCTGCTACGGAATAAACTTCTGGTAGCGCTTTGATATCTTGACTTTTGCCGTTATCATTGTATTCAAGGTAAGGACGCAAGTTTAAATCCTCGTCCTTCGTTTTGCTGTTTTGCATTATTACGAGTTGATACCTCGACGGTTGCCGGTGTAGGCACCTCGAGGCATATGGGGGTCGTCACTGGACTCGCTGCATAAAAAAAAATTGTCAACACGAAAATTCCTGCCAGATTCAGTCAGCTGAGCGTAGAAAAATTTGCACGCCGACATCTTGAGTTGCACCATACTACACGAATCACACACAGAAAGAAAGAACGCACGAAAACTCCACGTCACAAAAATGGTGAAGATCAGGAAGTATTTCAAGTAAGTTGAAGATCTTAGACGTTACAAAGTTTACAACAGTAAGTGAAAGTGTATATATTATAAGAACAGTGCAATGAGAATTAACATATCAGGACGTAAGAACAACATTACGTAGAAGTGCAGTAGAAATATAATAGTCGCACCATACGCGCGAAACTGCACGATATATAACAAGCCACAGCGCTATAATATATTTGTAACAAATGACATTTAGAAATATTCCAGCATATTTAAGAACATTATTGTGTTTTGAAAGAATGTACGGGTACGACTACAGTTCTACTTAAGAAAGGAAGATAGTACATAGATATGAGATATCCGAAACATTCGACACCATGGTCGATATGGAAAGTAACTATGGTGATATGAGTAGGCCATAAGATCTAAAGAAACACCGCGCTGCCACAAGTCTACACCACAATATTGTACGATAACACAACGATGGACACTGTACATTCGAGAATTGATGATTTGCTCACCAATTTGATTACAACTGCTCAAAAGTGACCTTATGCTAAACAATCTGCGGAATTTATGAAGTTCGTCATGATTCAGGATTATTATCACATTTATCGTTGGACTATTCCACATAGGATGGAGTGTACTACCGATCTTCAAGTATAGTTTACTCTAGCGGAAAGACATTCGTTATTTTACGAACATTACTAACATATTAGACTCTATAAATATTAGAAGAACATTATATTTAATGAGAATCCATGACATTAATAGCGTTAATATTATCATGGAGCAAAACATGGACAGTGGAGACAAGTCATATGATTTGTTTGAGTATATAGTCGACAGGGAGGAGGCTGAAAGCAATTATAGTAGGCAGTGAGCTCGTAATAAACACTGCGCTGTCACATTAAACTATTAACAGATTGACATTTCACAATAACGTGGAAGAAATGAATGCAACTGATCGTTTGAAACTGCTCAGGAGTTAATTGTTTATTCTCGCAACTCCATTGCTGAAGTAATACATTAATAACGATTTGTGGGTTGAATTGTTACATACCCCACATTATCGAGGAACTCCGAAACAGAAGACAGTATATACGAATTATCCTATCAGAATTTGGGGACAGAGCAGAGCAGTATACAAGAGCAGCAAGTTACACTGCAGTCAGAGATATATATGGTATAATGAACATGACAACGTTGAGGAGCATGGGTCACCGGTAAATTTCGGAGGTGCACTATTATAATCTGTGGAAAACGAACATACTACTTTGTAATGAACGACACTACTCCCAAACCTTGGTGTCCCTCCACATAACCCTTTCAGGACATTTTTCTTCACTGACACTGCCCCACAATATTCCCGCACTCAACCTTCACCATTTCAACCTTATATTATGATGCCGTTATCGGATACTAGACTCACATTGCGCCGCCATACCAAGTGAGCAAGGATGTACTAACGACATTTCAGTCGTCACGGACACATTGTTGCTGACTAGTTACAGTTGCCGAAGCAGCATTTCGGTTGTCTCACGGTGCCAGTTCATTATATTAGACTGACACCTCACTGGCATAGGATCAACGGACACGAAGTTTCTGCACATAATATCGCATTCTTTATCGCCAACACTACATATGGGACATTACGGAGACACTACACACGTCATCATAGAGGAATAGAAGGACGGATAAGACAGCACACACCAGTCTACTGTGGGTATCGTTACAATCATATACCCAAATTTAACTCAAAGTTCGACGGGTGCACCATAACCGACTAAATTTTGTCAGTCGGCCACAGACCGCGTGAGTCTAGGTGCTGGTGTAAGTGCATTACACCATCGTGTCATTTTACCAGATATTGTGTTTCGAGGAGAACCTCCATTAATTGTCGACTGCAGAAAACGAATATATTCGAGCATTTGGAACAGTCGAGCATGGAATGGACATTTGGAAATTCGTAGAAGACACCGACACCGCAATTTTCTTAAGGCCGGTACCTGTTGTAATTGTCAATTGGTGTGACATTGATGTTTTTTAAAAGTTTAATAAGGTGTCGTACTTTCAATTATGTCAAAATTTATTATAAATTAACAACCGTTTGTTTTGTATGATAAGTCAGTAGTATGTTATGTTGAATCTAAGTCTGACAGTTTTTGTTGTCGTGTTTAAACATTGATTGGTATTTTCGTCCCTCGTTAATCGTCTACTGTGACTATTAATTATCTAGTGTCATATATATTTTTTTTATATTGAACGTATTCTCACATTATTCATGTGGTTTACATATATTTCATTCATTATAAGAGTATCGCAATTGTGAGTAGTATATAAAGTGTTTATCGTGTTGTCACTTAAATGTCAAGAGTATTAATTTTGTCTTTTATGGATGAAAATATGTACTTTCGTCTTACGTCAATCGTCTTTTGTCAGTATTAGTGTTAGTCCGCTGTACTTATATATTTATATTCCTTATATTGAACATATTTTCCCATAATTATTTTTGTGGCTTACATATGTCACGGTTCGTATAATTATCGTATATTTTGAGTGATATATTCTTAGGTGATCGTCAACGTGACAGTATTCGTATTAATTAAGTTGATATTTTGGGTCGATGTTGATACCACAGGACTTATTATTTAAGTCAATAACTACTCCGTTCCACGAAGAACCTTGGTGCAAATTTGTCGAGTCTTTTCTTCTCTTGTCACTTCGCTATTTATTTCAGCTAGATAGCTCATTTTACAGGTAGGAGAAGATGTCTACACTACAAGAAATCATGGAATTCGGTGAAAAGACTGGTTTAACTGGTGCTGAACTTAGAAGTTGGGCTAAACATGAGTTCAGTGAAGAGAAACAACGTCAGAAGGAGGAGCGACAGGAACGACTAGCAGCAGAGAAAGAAACCAAACAACTGCAGATGGCTCTTGAGAGAGAACTGAAAGAAAAAGAGATGGCTATCAAACAAAATGAGATAATTTTGGAACGCGAAAGGATAGCAGCAGATAAAGAGAAGTTAATTATGGAGATGCAATTGAAGGAAAAACAGATAGCCGCAGAAACTGAGATTAAAGAGAAACAATTGGCATTGGATAAGGAAAGGCTTGCAACAGAGACACTTTGGAAGGACAAAGAGGTTGAAGGTAACCTAAAGGTCAAGACACTTGAGATGGAACATGAAGCTGAGATTGAACGAGAGAAAATGTTTGCTAAACAGAACGATCCTGTGAAAAAGTACCAAGGTCTATTCAGGAATTTCCAACAAGGTGATTCGGTTAGTTCGTGGATAACTAATTTCGAAGTGCTCGTAAAGTACTACAAGGTACCAGAGAAGGACGTACCGATACTATTTCACCGTCACCTCGCGTTAGAGCCGTTAAAAGTGATAGAACTGATTCCTGAGGACTTGCGTACAAACTATAAATATATGCGCGATCGTGTTCTGTCACATTTTTCTTTGGTCGAATCGGGTTTACGTACGAAATTTAAAACACTTACTCCGAAATCGAACCAAACGTTTCTCGATTTCGCTTCTGAAATGTCTTCAAGTTTTGATAAATGGTGTAAGGCCGCTGATATTTGTTCTGATTATGAAAAAGTCAGAGATTTAATAATCAGAGATAGACTTCTATCTGCTATACCAGAACCTATGGCTGTATTCCTAATTGAGAATAAATGTAAGAATATGACCGAGATGGAAGCTAAAGGTGAGTCTTATTTTAATGCACATAGAGACGTGTTTGCCAACTGTACTCAACCTGAACTGGTGATAGGAGCAAGTGCCAAATTCCAGAGAAGCAATGGTAAGTTTAGAAAATTTAGTAGCAATAGCAATAGAAATAGTCCTTATAATATAGAGGGAGACAGACCAAGGAAGGGACACTTCACCAGATGCCAATACTGTAAGTTGTCTCATGGTAACTTAGAAATGTGTGATCGTCACCCAGGCTATACAGCTTACTTAAAAGACATTTCTGCTAAGAAGAGAAGTAAGTATGACTCATTCAAGAGAAGTATAAAATGCTTCTCATGTCGGGCGTACGGACATACTAGCAGAACTTGTCCGATGAGAAATTCCTGGAAAGAAGCGAGTATCGCATATGTGTTGTCTAGTTGTAGTAGCGATTCAGATGATCTAGAGGACACACACGCAGCCATTATAGAGTCATACAATAACAAAACAGGTAAAGAAGTTCATAATAGTGATGATGAACCGACATCAGCCAATAAGAGACATATTCACGAAGCAAATGCAGCATACACTCGTCAAGGTACTCTGACGATACACCAAGCGTCGGTTAATGGTTTACCAACAACCTGTTTTAGAGACACAGGGTCCGATATTACAGGTGTTAATCACAAACTCATAAGAGAAAGTGATTATACAGGTAAGAGTATTGAGTGCAGGACATTTGGGGGTACAATAGAAATGTACAAAACTGCATGGGTCAGCATAAAATGCCCATACTATAAAGGTCGAGTGTGCGCAGCAGTACTACCAAACCCATGTGCTGGGTTGATAATTGGTAACATCGCTGATGTCAAAGATTACGCTCAAACTATAGAACGCAAACCTGATGTGATACTCACAACAACACATACCCACGTATCACAAGAAGAAAGAATTACACATTCATTAAAAGTTCAACTGACTGGTAATAACAACAGTGTGGCACACAAAAATAGAACAAAAGTTAAACACAATAGTTACAAACAACAGATAAAATGGGATGTTGTAACCATATTTATGACAAACATGTGGAGTTGGCTTAAATTGACCTTATATCAGGTTACATCCATAGTCACAAACACAGCCTCACAAACAAAGGCATATATTGATGATATTGCGAATAAAAATACAGTCATTCAATCACTCAAGAAAATTTACACACAAGCCAATAACAACAAACAAAATTACAATGAACAAAATGCAAGAAGCAATACGTACTGTATTTACTTGGCTTATCTCTGCTACAAAGTATTCAAATATACTTTATTGTCATTATATATACGACTGAAAATTATGACAGTGTTCAATTTAACAAAATTGAAAAGTACAAATATTAACATCCATACAGTACAGGAACACCATAAGTATGAAAGAAAGAAAGAGAGAAAGAAAGGGAATAAAACGAAGACTGAAAGAAATAAATAAAGGAAAATAAAATGGGATGAAAGGTTAGGGTCACATACACTACAAACACATTAGAGTCTTAGGTCTTATTACTTAGTTATACAAGGTATCACTTGTCAGAATTGTTCACACTATCTAATAATTCTATAATTCATCTTAGAAATAGTTCGAATCTTTATTCTTTGATAATTATGTCTATAATAGAGAACATTACTAAATTTATATGAAAATTATTTGATTTCAATATTTATTCTTGTTGAATATTATATTCCTGATTTAATTTTTTTTTAGATGTCTTGAATCTTTAATAGGTATGATTCTTCACAACTCTATGTCTGCAAGATTTTAATCAGTCAATCAGAGACATTCTCAGTCGATTATAATTAATAAGGGAACAGATTTATATTATAAGTTCTTTAATTATATTTAATGTTCTGTTCTTTTATGAGTGTTAGAAAATTTAATAAACATAAATTCAAAACGCACCTTGTTGAATAACAATGTTACATTAATTGACAAAAATATATAATGTAATGTAAGATGTGATTTAGTTAAATATGGATACACATGGTGGCAATTTTTCCATATTGACAGAGTGTATGAAGGAATAACTACGCCATAGGAGTTATCTACTCAATGTGTGATCGATCAGGTGGTCAAACCGTAACTATTCTGACATGGAGTCGAGCGCACAAGTATTGTATTTGTAACTGTGACAGTGAAAATTGTGAAAAGTGAACATTTTAATTTAAATGTTATGATTCTGTGGTTAAATAACAAATGTTAGTTAATTAGGTATTAATTAATTGAAATATTATAGTATGGTTTTGGGTTAATTAATCATTGTTCGGGAAAGTATTTGATTATAAGGTTTAAGTCATTAGAATGAATCTCTAGTTGAATTAATTGTATTGCGTGTCATTATCACATTAAGATCCATAATAATCAGTCATCGCTCTCAACATATCCACAAAAGTAAAAAAAAATATTTCTGAGGATTCTCGTGGAGCACATGTCACCCTACCCACAGATGGAAAAATTGTAAGAAGGAAAATATATGGAGTATACAATAATAACAGCAACGATAATCAACAATGAGGATGATCTACTTGGAAACCCCATTATTACCCTCGTCCGAAACTCATGGTAGTACCTAGAGCTAGGACACACTTGTCTATTAAGACAAGATAGGGACTAATATGTTTATTAGTTGGTCTGATTCCCCATGATCAGCCACACGACGTCCAACGTGGGGTTTGGACAGGTGGGCGTGCCCGTCGTATAACTTTATATTTTTTTAGGGTAGATAAGGGGGACAACCAAGTATTAGTCTATTGTTATTATAGTTGTAGTTAGTTGTGATTATACAATATAGTTATACACATATAGTTAAAAAGGAAAAAAATGTTACACATTTTTTTATCTGGGAGGGGGCATTATGCCATACGGCGGCACGGCCCACCACGAAAAGGATGAATTGGAAAATGGGAATTCCCCACTCGGACACGAAAGTGGACGTCAACAAAGGAATCCAAGGAGAATGTGGACAACGTAATTGGACAGCAACAGGAGACGCTGTGATTGTGATTTCGAACAAGGACGTGTTTCAAAGGATCTGTGTGAGGTGACATCTGGACGCGATGATATGAGCGTGAGACAGCTATGAATCAGGAGAGGGATCTGTTGATCAGGATACGGCAGTGAAGTAACCGGGCGGAAAAATCTAGAGTGGAATTACAGCTTAAATGGAATCAGTGGATTAGGGCTTCAAGCAGAGCGCGGTAGACTGAATACTCATCGGTGGGTTAGTAAAGTAGGTGCCGACCCTGTCTATAGGGGTCAACCTACAGGTCTGCGTGAGTTTAATGTTCACATGTCTGCTACGGAATAAACTTCTGGTAGCGTTTTGATATCTTGACTTTTGCCGTTATCATTGTATTCAAGGTAAGGACGTAAGTTTAATTTTTCGTCCTTCGTTGCTGTTTTGCATTATTACGAGTCGATACCTCGACGGTTGCCGGTGTAGGCACTTCGAGGCATAGTGCATAGTATATCTTATTTCCAGAATGGATTCTAGTCTGTATTTCTTCCCTTATGATGTTGGGGCATTTGAAGATTGTACCCAGGTATTTTTATGTTTCCGTTCTTTTAATGGTTATATTATCTATTATTGATTATTATGGACTGGAGAACTTGGTGACAGCTGGCAAGATCGAGGGGAACAGACCAAGAGGAAGACCGAGAGGAAAATACCTGGATGGCTTGGCCACATGGCATGGACGAGACAGGAACACTGAGCTGATCCACGACTCTGGTGATCGAGTGAAATGGCGAATCATGACCGCCCACGCTTTCCGGCATGGCACATGATTGATTGATTGATTATCTATTTGTATGTGGCCAGAGTTTTTAGCGGTTCCTTCTCTTGAAATTGCCATATATTCTGTCTTATCTTGGTTAGATAACCAGCCCCAATTTGCTGATAATATAATATATACAATATTTCCGATGTATTTTGTTCATTTTCCCCTATAATATCTATATCATCTGCATAACCAAGCAGTCTGGATGTTTCTCCAATAGCACATTCCTCCTTTACCTTCTTTACATCTTTCTCTAGAGCAAGATTGAAAAGGAACGGTGATGGTGCATCACCCTGTTTCAAGCCAGATGTTATTTGGAAAGTGTCTGCTTTCCAGCCATTATATGTTACTATATAAGTATCTTCCATGCATAGTCTGGTCATGTTGATTAACTTCCTTGGTATTCCAAATTCCTGCATAGCATTCCATAGACTATTCCTATTGACACTATCACAAGCCTTGTTAAAATCCACAAAAATGTTATGGAGATCTCTTTTATATTCCAAATTTTTCTCGGCTATTTGTCGTAAGATAAATATCTGATTTATTGTTGATCTGTTTTTTCTAAAACCAGCCTGGTAGTCACCTAATATGTCTTCTGAATATGGTTTTAATCTATTTAGTAATACCGCAGATGGTATCTTATAGCTTGTGGGCAGTAGTGATATCCCTCTATAATTTTCACATTGGAACTTGTCTCCTTTCTTAAAGATAGGTATCAATAATGACTCTTTCCAGTCATGGGGTAGTTCTTCTGTCCTCCAGAATTTTATTATTAGTTCGTATAGCTTTAGGGACGCAGAGATGTTTCCAAGGCACCAGGGCCGATTTATAAACTGGCCAAGACCTATTGACGCGTCCTCGTCGAGCGTCCTGGGCAACAGGTCCCTTCGGGGTCCTGACTAAAGTCAGTAGGATCGCTGATTCCTCCGAAGTCGGAGAGTGTCTGCCTGTACGGCGAGGAACCACCAGTCTGCACACCAATAAGCCAGACATGGGACAACGGATACTCACGCAAACCTCAGGTCCTGTATGTCATCACACTGAAGTTGGACAACAGGATGCCTTCATCCGACATACAGGACTTCGCGTTGGAGCTCAAGCCAATGAACACAAGCAAGCAAGTATAGCTTTAGATGTAATGCATGGCCACCTGCCTTTATAAATTCAGCAGAAATTCCATCAGCCCCAGTTGCCCTATTGTTTTTAAGTCGTGTTATTACATATAGGATTTCTTCAAATGTTGGTTCTTCAATTTGTGGTTCACACTTTAGAACCTCTTCCTGTGGGAAAGTGTTACTTGGAGCTTCACAATTTAGTAATTCAAGCATGAGTCTGGATAATCTAAGCTCAATGTATGAACTCCGTAGCACCGGCGAGAATCTAGAAATGCTTGGGTAGATGTTTAACTCGAAATTTTGCCCGGGCAGCGCCGCTAGGCTACGCTTTTTCGATTCCCAATTGCCAAGGGATTTTTTACGTGCGCAACAACAAACACGGGGGTCCGATCTCACTACCCAGAGACCAGGGGAAATTTTGTTACTGGAAGTCCGCGTGAAAAAATCCCGGCCCTCAGTGGGGCTTGAACCCGGGACCTCCAGCACTCGAGGCGGACACTATACCTGGCGACCACTATGTAGCTTATTCTAAGTTTGGTTATCCTATGTACCTCTCCATGTAGCTTCTTCGATTTTGTGATTGCCCCAATGTCATCTTTCCGGTTGAGATTGCACTACTTGGAACCTATCGATCAACAGCAATGTTCTACCCATTTTCACACATTTAATAAACTAAAGGTAGGAGACACTGATTAATGTAACTGTGGAACTGGCAAACTGACACCTAAACATTTGTTGCAGCAGTGTCCAACATGTGCAGAACAGAGAAAAGTCTTCTGGCTGGATCAGCTCCAACTGAGCACAAGCTCTATAGAGATGTCAAAAAGAGTAAATAAATGCTGCTTTCTGCGGAATAATTCATACTGACGTTTGAAGGTGAAAGAAGAAGAAGAAGAAGATCTGAATGTTTAACAAAGCATAAGGAAATGATGAAGAAACTGGCGGCAGTTGGGACGTATATGAGATTAATGGTGAAAACATAAGCGACAGAGGAAAAACAAACAAACGCTGAGTTACCGATAGTTGCAAATGTTACGAAACAACTCTTACAGCCATAAGGAAATAAATGGGGCCAAGCCACAAAAATATCGTTCAAATAATCGATTCAAGTAGCAATCGTGACACTTATCAGTGGACATACAGGACTGAGAAGCTATTTGTTCAGTATGCTAAAGATTATGCAACTGTATAGTTAACACCTGGACAATTAATGGCGAATAAATCCGTGGAAGCATTGGAGATGTGGTTTTATAGAAGAATGCTAAAAATTATTATTTTTTTTTTTTGCATATCCTTTACAGGACATCGCTGTCAACACCAGCATCTTTCAGCTGATTGTTGATTTCTTGGCAAGATTACGCTCAGTAGTTTGCCATTGCTTTCTGAGCGGCCGGCTCACATACCCGTAAGTTACCGACGCGATTCGAACCACTGCTGATTCTCACCGTCGTCACGTTACCCACGAGAGTATACGAGATTACGGAGAAAAGTCGCTAACCTCTAGGCCAGGAAGCCGGCAAAAATTAATTGGACAGCCAAAATGAGCAATCTGGACAATTTGAGGAAAGCTAAGTAGCAAAGACAAGTATCACAGACATTAGAAAGAGGCAGTCATCTTTTTATGGCCACGTTATGAGAAGAAAGAAAACAAAACTATAACAAGTCGTGACAACCGGAAAGATTTGCGGAAAGAGAACGAACTAACTAACTTTATTTTCAAAGGGTCACAAATTGGGCACGCAGGCCCGTCTTACATTCGGCCCTTCCAATCACTCATCTTTTGTACATCAATTAACTATTTTGCATGTTACATTCAATCAATCAATCAATCATGTGCCATGCCGGAAAGCATGGGCGGTCATGACTCGCCATTTCACTAGATAACCAGCGTCGTGGATCAGCTCAGTGTTCCTGTCTCGTTCATGCCATGTGGCCAAGCCATCCAGGTATTTTCCTCTCAGTCTTCCTCTTGGTCTGTTCCCTTCGATCTTGCCAGTTGTCACTAAGTTCTCTAATCCATTCTTTTCATAACATGTTCAGAAAATTTTGACTGCGTCTAATTTCTCTAATCAGTTTACGGGTTTTATTTGTCTCCGTAGTACTTGGTCATTGGTTTTTCTGTCTGTCTATGGTATTCTTTGCATTTTCCTCAGAAATTACATTTCTGCAGCCGTCAGGTGTTTTTTCAGCTTGACTGCTCATTTTTGTTCTAATCTCTTCAAGGCATCTCCCATTAGATGTTATGACTGTTCCGAGATAATTGTACCGATTCACCTGTTGAAAAATTTTCCCATTTACTTGTATAATGGATTGTGGTATTTCGTTCTTCCTAGTGACGACCATAACCTGAGTCTTTTTGTCAAAGACTCGATAGTACCACACCTCGTGAAGCCATAGCACAGTTGAGTAGACACTCAACAGGCCACGTTTGCCAGCAGAGTGCGATGTGAGGTAACACGCACGAAGGTGAAGGTCACCCCGCGTGGTGTGTAACCACGGGAGAGAGGTTAGGTAGACGGGAGACTGGACTTGAGGCGTTCACATCGTTTAGAATAGCGTTAGGAGTTTTGTGTTCACTAATAGATAGAACTAGCATAGGGTTAGCAGTTTGTGTTAGATAATTCTGTGGCTGTATATTGTGTATTGCATTAGCGACTGTTTACCGCTTGTAAGCGAGCCAACGGCAATAAAATGAACCATACATTTTGCCTCCCACACGACTTGCAAGTTGTCTTGTATGGGTGTGTGAGAAGTACCCAATGAGACCTGTCAGTTGAGTTGTTGACAGGCCAGGGTAATTGTGGTGTCAGAAAGTGGTGCTTGGACGAAAGCGCCAAGCTAATACCCACAGTAAAAGGGTAATTGTGGTGTCAAGAAGTGAAGCTTGAACGAAAAGTTCAAGCTAATCCACTCATCCACGGGCTCGAGACTAGGGTTTCATTTTTGTAGTAACGATAATTTGTGCAGACAGGAGAATTTGCGAGCTAGAAATATGCCTATCGTGACAAAATAGTGTTTAATTGTGTTTATGATATATTTATTGAATGAAATCATGTATTCTTCGAAGCTGTAAGTATTAATATTCTTATTTTCTTATATTTATTCATATATTTACCAATTTATTCTTGAATAAGCACCAAACATGATTCACGGCGCAGGAATACACAGGCAGCCGACAATATTGATTTTTGAGATCTAAAAATAGCGCTGCGCGATGACGTAGATTGATTGACAGACAGTTGTTCTGCGTCATTAGCATAAAGCAGTCGAGTGTTTACAAGATCGCTTGGCGACGGCCCGCCTGAATCTGTGCTGTATATTGTTTATTATTTACTTATTTAAGTTACTAAATGAATATATTTATTTGTTGACACATTATTATGTTATTTTGATTTCTTTACAAGCATTTATTCATTTTTGGGTCTATTTTCTCTTTGCTTATCGTCACGATGGAACTATTTTCGGGCTAAGCATCTGATACTTAGCTGCACAACGTTTACAGAAATTAACTAGGTTAGTAACGAAAGGCAATTATTGTTTAAAACAAAGACAGGACATTGACATTAAAATTAATTAATACATATTCTAGGTGTTCGTAAGTCTGTCATTGTCTAAGTCATTGTCCTTAGTTGTCGAGTAAATCATATCGTTTAGTAGGCGTGTTTACTGCTGCCCTATATATCAGAGGGCAAACAACAGCTGTGCACATACACCTGTGGGCCAAATACCGTGTGCTACGTACGAAACGTGTCGCCACCCTAGTGTACCAAACAAGGTGACCTGTGTCAAAGGAGCTTCGTTCCCACATTAAGCTGAGTACACTTATATATTTTGTCATGCAATTTGATTAATAGTGCATCTCTTGTTCAGCTTGTAACGCGTTGACATATTTGTATACTCTGTTTTTCTGCAAGATAAATCTGGGCAGGGTATAAACAGAAAGCACAACTGATAGTGATCAGATAAGAACAAACATAACATATCAAAGATAAATAACTGATTAAAGTCATCATTGCCTATCACTGTTAGCCAAGTACTAAAGTAAGATGGCAACTTTATCAGATTTCATAAAAGCAGGCAAAGAACTGGAATTAACAGGAAAAGAACTACAACAATATGCTGATCAGAAATTTAAAGAAACAAAAGAGGAACAAACACGAAAAGAGAACGCGGAGAGGGACGAACGCGCACGAGAAAGAGAACATGATAAGGAGATGAAACAAAAACAATTAGATCAAGAGAAAGAATTAAAACAAAAGGAATTAGATCTAAAGCAAAAAGAGATAGATGAAATGGCAAGAGTTAAAGAAAAACAAATTCAGGTAGAATCAGAGACACAATTAAAGATGAAAAGCATGGATGTAGACTCACACGCAGAGATCTCTGCCACTAAACTAAGAAGTCAACAAGAGGAAAATAAGTTCAACAAATACAAAAATATTATCAAACCATATTGTAAAGAGGACTCCATATCTGCCTGGACAGAGAATGTAGAGTATCAATTTAAATATCACCAAGTTCCTTTAGATATGTGGGCTCCGATTTACATGAAGAATCTAAGTGGTGAGCCCCTTAAAGTAATAGAGTCTATTCCTATTGAACTTAGATCTAGCTATCAATACATCCATGATAGGATTATGCAGCACTTTTTACTTGATGCCCCTGGGTATCAGGTTCAGTTCTCAAATTTAAAACCTAAACCTAGTGAAACTTTTATAGATTATTTTTCAAATGTGCAGAGTGTACTAAACAGGTGGCTTAAAGCAGCTAACATAGGAAAAGACTTTGATAGATTAAAAAACCTAATAGCTATGGACAAGTGTATATCTACTATACCTTCTCCTTTTGCTAAGTTTTTGCAGCAGTCAGACATTGAAAACATCGAGCAGTTCGAAAAAAAAGGCTCAGCATATTTTTCTTCTAACAGAGAGATATTTAAGACCTCAAGTGACTCTGAGATAGTTTCCTTTGTCAAAGACCAATCAAAAAACTATCAGGGTAACAGAAAACCTTTTCAGAAGTATGATAAGAAAGACAGAAAAGTTTCCATATGCATGTACTGTCAACTAATGCACGACACTCATGCTATGTGCGACAAATCGCCGAATTATCCGGCGCATCTTGAAAATGTGATCAAGAAGCAGCAAAGCAAACGGTCTGCATACAGGCGTGCAATCAAATGTTTTTTTTGTTCCTCTTATGGCCATTATTCTAATAAGTGCCTTGGCCGCCAACGTTTGAAAGCTAACAACGCTATGTTGATTGACACCTCTTCAGATAGTGGTAGTGAGAATGAATGTGAGATTGAAAGTGACTTACCAACTAACCAAGCAGAGGATGTGTGTGCTGCTAACGATATATTAAGCTTTGACGGCTGTGAACGATGTCACCAATTCCATGCAGACGGAATACTGGAATGTGGACATACAGTACCATGCTCATCTGAGAGTGTGAATGCAGCATTAGCCTACAGAGGCAAGTTAGTGTTCCACAATGCAATGGTCAATGATGTACCATGCCAATGTTTGCTGGATAGCGGCAGCACCCTTATTGGTCTTCGAAAAGAACTGGTGAGTCCGGGTGATTACACAGGTGACACTGTGAAATGCCGAACCTTTTCGGGTAACGTTGAAATTTACCCTTTGGCAAAAGCCCGTATTGATTCTCCTTTTCTTTCCGGTACCTTTACTTGTGCAATACTTAACAACCCTTGTACAGATTTAATTTTGGGGTGCTTACCTCAACTGAAACAATGTACTAGTGAAGAAATAGTTGCATGGGAGAAATTAAATGCAGCTAAGGCAACAACCAGAGTTGACACTTCAAAACATCATGACCCATTGCAAAATGAGACACTACTAATGCTTTTTCCAACCAGCACAGATGACAAAAACACACAAAAACTTATACACCAGCAGAAATCTGATTTTAATGTGTCTCCATACTTAAAATTGTCAAAAGGCAAAGCCAAAATGACCAAGAATGCATCTTGGTTCGTTAGACGTAATAATGGCATTTCAACTACATGTCATATTACTAGTAACCATGAACAGGTGTTACTTGAACAACATCAGTTAGGTGTGCTAAACAATGCACACAAAACACCATGTGCAGGTCATCGTGCATACAGCAATGCCAGGCCAAGTTTTTTCAATAACAAATTATTTTGTCATGATCCATTTGCTGGTAATGGCTGTCATCAATTGATACAAAAGTTGAAGGGTAAACATCCTACAGCTGAAATACAACCCTTTACACTGGCACCCAAGCCATTTGATAGAGGAAGGGTCAGTTCTACCACAAGCACACAAACAAATGTGCGAAAACAAGTAATCTGGAACTTGATCAAGACAGATTTAGGCTACTTCCATACAAACGAAATGGCAAGGACCATTCAAAGTAGCACATAACCATGGTACATGTTGACTATGAAATATCGATAAACAGACACTTAGAGATATTCCATGTCAACATGCGGAAACCTCACTTTTCAAGACAAGAAACAGAAGTAGTGACAGACGAACAGATTGCACCAACACCAAGTGATCAGACGACAGACATACACAACGCAACTACACTAGTTAGTGAGACTGGCAAATCCGACGAGGGGCATACATGTAGTGAACTTATAGAATACACATGAATAAATCAGAATACTGATGACTGGACAATACACCTACTGAAACTGAGACATGCCTTTGACAGAGTGCGACGCTTCGGTCTCACTGTCAAACCAGCAAAGTCAAATTATGCCTAAAATAAATTCATTTTTGGGTCATGTCATTTCTCAAGTCCAACTGTAGACTGACCTGAAAAGTAGTACCAAAATTATGAATCTGACCATGTCTAACAGAAAGAAACAGGTCAGAAACCTTTTGGGATTAGTATATTACTCAGAAATTACAAATATATTTTCCAATGTCTTAAAATCTTCTGGAAATGAAATGTGAAAGATGCATTATTAATTCCTGCATTGTCAAAATTGAAGATCCTTTTTTGTAAATATTCCAATCCCTCCGCTTGCCTAATCCTAGGCTCATTTATTATCTTAGGTCATATGCCAGCAGAATCTCCATCACTGCAGTACTAGGCCAATTTTTTTTTTGAGGGCATCTTCCATCCGCTTTGCTGCGTGAGCAGTAAGATCACACATGCTGAGTCCAAAGATTCCATATCACAGTTGCAGCCCTAGGCTTCATCTATACGGTGAGAAGGCTCCATCGAGTTCTGACGGATGTTCACTGCATTGTCCAGACCGACAACTCCCTGATCACGGTCATACATAGTGGTGTGCATCAAAATGACCGGATATTCAGGTGGTCACTAGTTTTACCATCTGGGGTAAAAATACCTGAAATCCAACAGTAAATGTAGAGTGATGGTTGGTACATGAATATCTGATAATATAAGATGTAAAATAGCTTACATACATATCCACATTGTTGGTGTAGTCATGTACCAAAACAATGAACTATCATGTGTCCGTGGACATCAGATTAAGAACTGTGCTGCTATACTTAGATACCACCGTGTGAACTAGGACAGCTCATTTCCAACTAAGCTCCATTCCGGTGTATCATATATATGAACCGCAGAAAACAGTGTCAGAACAGTGCTTAATTACAGACACGAAAAGACAGAGCTACAACACCAGCGAACTCTACACGTGCACTACCGAGAGAACATTAAGATGACTGTGTAATGTATTTCAGATACCCAGGCAAGGTGTGTGGTTATATTATGCCTATACAACCATTGCACATACATGAAGGCAACTACTATCCTGTGTAAACCAAATACTATGTATATAAACTTATTGTGATATGTAATATAATATTTTAAGATAGTGATAAATTAGATGTAGGTTAGGAACTATAACAGTTCTCATTTATTTTAATAATGTAGTTAGTACAGTAATTAACCCATTAAAATTAGATTAGAATATTAGTTTAGACATAAGAATAGTTTATTACAAGTTAAATTAAATTTATGATATGAATAGTACCATTTAGATTGTTATATTTCACTTAGTTTCATTGTAGTTAGTTTATTCCATCTTAATGAAACCATACCATCTTTCAAATATTACCATTTATTAGTATCATCATTTTACATCATAATAGATTAAAAAGAGTAGATAAGGTAACATACAGCATTTACACCAGTTAGATTAAGAACATCACTCATATAATTCCTTTGTGCATTTAAAAACATTATTTAGCATAGTATTTAGAAAAGTACATAAATTGTGGTCACATAATCCATTTAATTAAGGTACATAACTCACATCACAACAATCGCATTTAAATAGTTAGATTACATCACTTAGATTAGAAAAAAATAAGAAGTAATATAATCATATCATATAATTAACATAACAAATTTAATAAATTTAGGAAACACATTAAATACTTAGTTATAGAATTAGAATGGTATGTTAGAATGTAAAGTTTTCGTTAGTGAAATTGTGTTAGTGTGAATGTGTTGCCTGTAATATAGTTTACAACTTAGATTACAGTATTTTGGGTTTCATAACAAGTGAATGTAGTCACGAATTAGTGTTATACACCTGTTTGTGGCCACATTGAACCAAATTATGACACTCAAAAAACTAACATACATACACATAGAATTTATAAATAGAGGATAGAAATTAGATTAGTAGATTTATTACATCCAAACACACAAACAAACAGAAAAACAAACATATAAATTGCATACACTATTTGTAAATCAAAGACAGATAACTATGGGGCCAGGGGACATAATGGACAACGAAGAACTAAATTAACAGTGAAATAAAGTCTTACGCGCGGAAGCGAAGGAGGTAAAGCCTATCGCACACACTCTTGTAGAATGGTTGTTAAATATTATATGGGGGACATGAAATAATTCATGTGTTGACCCTAAGAAAGTCAACTTTGTATGGGTAGTAAGTTAATTTACTATGTGAGGGCAGGTCTTATAAGACAACGGTCCGGTTCAGACATACCTCTGATAAATATAATATAGCATGTGAGAAGGGGCTCACGCCAACCAGTCAAGTTTGTGGCGATTGCCAGTAGCCAAATAAGGCTTTGCTACATTGTGACAATAGTTATTAATAGTTCATTGGAATGCCCAAAGCCAGGTTATCTAGAGTCTTTGACAAAAATTAGAGACACTAATTTTTTGTTTAGGAACCTCTTGCGTCACAACCAATGAGTGAAAGTTGATGACGCAACACAAGAGGGGTGGGTGTGTGTCAAAGACTCGATAGTACCACACCTCGTGAAGCCATAGCACAGTTGAGTAGACACTCAACAGGCCACGTTTGCCAGCAGAGTGCGATGTGAGGTAACACGCACGAAGGTGAAGGTCACCCCGCGTGGTGTGTAACCACGGGAGAGAGGTTAGGTAGACGGGAGACTGGACTTGAGGCGTTCACATCGTTTAGAATAGCGTTAGGAGTTTTGTGTTCACTAATAGATAGAACTAGCATAGGGTTAGCAGTTTGTGTTAGATAATTCTGTGGCTGTATATTGTGTATTGCATTAGCGACTGTTTACCGCTTGTAAGCGAGCCAACGGCAATAAAATGAACCATACATTTTGCCTCCCACACGACTTGCAAGTTGTCTTGTATGGGTGTGTGAGAAGTACCCAATGAGACCTGTCAGTTGAGTTGTTGACACTTTTACAATTTAATTCTAACCCCAGTTGCTCACCGTGTACAACAACCGCATCTACTAATTGTTGCAGATCCTGGTGTTACATTCTCATACGGTAAAAACATTGGCAAATGAATGTTGCGAGTATAAATGACGTTCCGATAAGTCTCATCATCATCTCATCTCATCCTGTTCCTCTTGTACCTTGCGGTGTCGAGGTGGAGCTTAAACAACAGGAGAGTGTTCGTGTATGCGCTTCATATATCGAGATTTCCATGGACTCTGTTATTCGATCGGTTAAACAACAAAATCACACCCGAAGACATGTGAAGAAAACTGTATGTCCCATGTAGGAGAATATTGATAATCAGGCATACTGGGTACATGGTGTTTGCCTCATTATTTTACCATCGCCATTCGGAGATGTGAATAATACCACACCAACAATTTGTTTCCCATGACATTTCCTTGTATCTAATTTAGGCTAAGTCGACTTGGGTGCCCAGGTCACGACTCCACGACGAGGAATGAATCACGTACCACCGTGCCGACAGTCAAGCGTGCTATCCACGGCGCGACCACGTCACCCGCTGAAATAGTTCAGTTAGTTGAGAATCTTTTGCAGGTCGTTGCAGTCAACTCCGGCATGTTTTGGCTGTTTGTGATTTCTTGATAAGTTTATGTTCAATAGTTTGCTGTTGCTTTCTGAACGACCATACCTTTGTATGGAAAACCAGCGCAAGGTGGTCTGCTGCCAAATCGCCCGCAGCTGTGTTTCGAATGTGGTATACGGGATTGCAAATCGCGCTCATAACCCATTCGTCACAGCACATCAATAGTTAAA
>CAWUFQ010000262.1:15000-50969 GCA_963921405.1 Cepaea hortensis | reverse complement strand
TCCCATCCCCCTCACCTCCTCTACTCCTCCCTCCATCCTTTCCTCTCCTCCTCCTCCTCCTCTCCCTTCCTCTCTTCCTGCTCCTCCTCCTCCTCCTCCCTCCTCCTCCTCTCTCCTCTACTCCTCCCTCCTCCTCTCTCTCCCTCCTCCTCCTCCTCCTCCTCTCCTCCTCCTCTCTCCTCCTTCCCATCCTCTCTCCTCCTCCCTCCTTCTCCTCTCCCTCTTCCTCCTCTCTCTCCTCCTCCCTCCTCCTCCACCCTTCTCCTCCCTCCCTCTTCCTCCCTCCCTCCTCCTCCCTTCTCCTCCTCCTCTCTTCTCCTCCTCTTCCCTCCTCCTCCCTCCTCCTCCTCTCTCCTCCCTCCTCCCTCTTCCCTCCTCCTCCCTCCTCCATTTACCCAAGACAGACAGACATACAGATAGTCGGGAACGGGATCTTATATGACTACTTATATGATTTAAATGAGATGCTCTCCACCATGGGCTGGGCCGGGTCAGACAGACAGACAGACAGACAGACAGATAGATAGACAGACAGACAGACAGACAGACAGTCGGGAACCGGAGCTTATATGACTACTTATATGAATTAAATGAGATGCTCCCCACCAGAGTCTGGGCGAAGCCGGGCCGTGTCAGCTAGTATCTTATATATAAAAAAGACTTGTGCGTATGTATCTCTGTATGTATTTATGTATCTCTGTCCGTATGGCCTTTATTTGTTCGCGAACGGCCCATCCGATTGAGATGAAATTTTCTACACGCCTTCCTTTCATTCCAGAGCTGACAACTGTGATATTTTGTTAGTGTGAAATCGCCTGCTTACTCAGTATTATTTCATTTTTCATTTTTCATCATAATTTCATATATTTCAGGGGACCTAACTCTGTAAAAGTTATTTCAAGGGGCATAACTTTTCTGTATAACTTATAGTCATATTGTGGCATCGTTTTCAAAGATTTATAAACTCTTTGTCCATAGTTATGTACCGGCATATGAGTTATAATAAATAATGATACAATCTGTAAGGCATTTTCAAAGTTTTCATAAAAATGATGCACAATGCATAACATTGTAACTCATCTTTTTTTGCTTAAGAAGTTACTGTAGTCATGCAGGTGATTAGAAAGAGTTTTCATTAAAAATAATGGATGGTGTGTAGAAGAACGTTCTTTTAAGTTACTTTTTTTGTTGTATGAATTTAATGAAGCCGGACAGGGTCAGGCAGACAGATAGACAGACAGATAGACAGTCGGGAACGGGAACTTATATGACTACTTATATGAATTAAATGAGATGCTCCACATCAGGAGCTGGGAAATGCCGGGCCGGGTCAGACAGACAGACAGACAGACAGACAGACAGACAGACAGACAGACAGTCGGTAACGGGAACGAGAACTTATATGACTACTTATATGAATTAAATGAGATGCTCCCCACCAGGGTCTGGGCGAAGCCGGGCAGGGTCAGCTAGTATATATATATATATATATATATATATATATATATGTGTGTGTGTGTGTGTGTGTGTGTGTGTGAGTGTGTGTGTGTAGGGGTGTATATGTGTGGGGGTGTTTTATGTGTGTTGATCTTGATTTTTTTGTTTTATATGTATAGAATCTGAAGCCCTATTCGGGCTCTATTCAATTCAAATTGATGAATCGACTGATGTGGCATGGCGTTCTCAGTTAGTAGTGTTTGCAAGGTATGTGCATTCAGAATCATTTAAAGAAGTACTTTTTTGTTCTCCTCTTGAAACAACTACAAAGGCCTCTGATATTCTGGAAAAGGTTTCATATTTCCTTGAATCAGAAAATCTTTTATAGGATAATATGTGTGGGTGCTGTACAGATGGAGCACCAGCTATGTTGGGGACCAAAATAGGATTTCAAGTTAGTGTGAAGCAACGTGCCCCAAAAGTGAAAGGCATTCATTGCATGATTCATCGTCAGGCACTGGCCTCCAAAGCACTTCCAGCTCCATTGAGGAAGGTTTTGGATCAAACCGTTCAGATAGTGGATATTATCACAGAAGGAGCTCTCAACTCATGGCTTTTTAAGCAGTTATGCTTTGACATGGATGCAGGCCACCATTTGCTTCTTCTCCGCACAAATGTTCGATGGCTGTCAAGAGGGAATGTAATTGCACGAGTATGAGCTTAGAGATGAGCTCAAATTATTTTTTGAAGTTCAGGGTAAGATGGACTTTTTCGCCTGGTTTCATGATGAGAAAGGATCATGCGCCTTGCCTATTTAGTGGATATTTTTGAGTCTTTAAATAAACTCAATCTTCAGATCCAATGTAAGGAATACAAATATCATACAATTTGTGGATGCCTTGAGAGCTTTTATGAGCAAGTTCTAAAACTGGAAAAGAAAGGTCAGTATGACAAATGTTGCAATGTTTGAGAAGCTGTCATCCGTTCTCGTTGTTGATGGTAAAGACCAAGTACTTCCACAATATGCAAGAATGAAATTTCGCAGAATTTGACAGCACTAGAACGTGAATTTGAGCGATGTTTTCCTAAAATTAGTGAAGATGAGCTGGATTTGATGCGAAACCCATTCAAATTATCAGTTGAAAAAGTTTCTAATGATCGTCAAGATTAATTTGTGGAGCTGAAAAAATGATTCGAGAGCAAGAGATGTGTTCGATGAGAAACCAATCACGGAATTTTGGCCTTTGATGTGCGATTCCTACCCAAAAGTGGCAGAAAAAGCAATCCGTGCATTGCTTCCATATACGTCATTATATCTTTGTGAGTCAGGTTTTTCAGCTCTGTTGGAAATTAAAACGAAAAAACGTAATAGATTAGATATTGAAAATGTTCTCCGTTACGCCCTTTCAAGCACTCCTCCGCATATTTCAGAATTGTTGCGAGAAAAAGAATCACAGTGTTCTCATTGAATACAATCTTCATTTAAATGAAGTTAATTACGAATCTACGATATCCAGGTTTTGCAATGAGCGTTTTGTTTGATGAAGCACAATTTTCTGGCATTCTGGTGTCGTATATCAAGCTACAACTCTTTTGACGTTTTAACTGTTTGTTTATTGTAGTATGATTAATGTGGTGTTTTAATAAAATATTGTGAATATAAAAATGCTTTTATTTAAGTTTTAATATCCATCAGCATATTCATTTGCCGTTAACTGTATAAAACTACACTATAAAATGTATCTTTGCATGTGAAGGTTATGTACAACTATGGAAGAAAATAAGGATTTTCAGTATTATAAGCATGTTATTTTTAATGCACCTTTTGAGGCTTACAATTATGGAAAGGGGGGGGGGGGAATGACAGTCTGAATATATAGTGAAGGGGGCCCGGGCTAAAAAAGGCTGAGAACCACTGCCCTAGAGCCACTTCTAGAAAATATACGACAGACGACAATGTCAGGGGTACATTCATATCAGGGAAGGATGAGCAAAAGCTGCGTGCTTATGCGGACGATACCATTTTCTTTCCGACAACTGAAAAATCTGTATGGATCATTTTTGAAACGTTCTTGTTTTTCGGCAAAGGGAGTGGGGCAAAATTAAACGTCCAAGAATCTACCATAATGGGTTGAGGCAAATAGAAAAAATAAGACGGATTTCCCATTTGGCACAATATCAAACTATCTTATAAAATTATACGGAATGGTCTTCCCATGTCAGCCAAATCAGCCACACAAAAACACATTGCGTTATCTAGAGACGAAAATAACAGATATGTTACATCGGTACAAATACAAAACAGCCACCATATTTGGTAGAAGTACTATTGTTAACACTGGTAATAGGGAAAGCTAATCCACATGCAAAATCCAGTCCAGTGTTACTTGCAGTGTGTATACACTGCTTGAATTCAAAATGAGCACCCCAAAAAAATCCTAACAATATAGGTAACTTTTGTTTTAAAGAATTGCTGATTTTTACCTGCAATGTTTCATTTAATCAATGTGTAGTTTACTGTATCTGTTGTAACATTGTGGCTTAAATTTGGTTCCTTAGATTTCTTCTCATACAGCATCTAACAATTGTCTTGTGTATTTGGTTTACTGTAGACACTTTGTACCGAGATTACAATTTACCCACTTAATTGCTGTCTAGACCTTAAAAATGTGTGTCAGGTCTTAGTCAGATATGACTGAGCTACCGTATAATAGTAGACGGTACTACCTGTTTTCTGTTAGCGCCGAACGTTGGGCGGCGCTTACCAAACCCGACACCCCACATTGTGCCAACGGCTTCGGGCGGAAGAGCGCAATTGGGAGGGTACAAGCCTTACCCTGGTGCGAGGAAATGCAAGCTAAAGACAAAATGTCATGGCAGGGCAGACCAGGCCCTAAGCCTTGGTTGGCAGCTGATCTAGGATCTAAGCTCCGACAGGCGGACAGTTAGATCATTGCTTTGCTGATCCGGCAGCTTCTGCAGCTTGTCTTGTTCCAGATGTAGGGGTGTTACCTTTCCTCTGGAGTGAACTAGGCAGGCAAAGAGAGGGATCATGCTGCATGGGCAACACATGATCTCTATATTTTAGCCCAGGCTTTGTGCTATGGAGAGGCAATAACTCCATCCCTGGTCTTAACTGGTCTCGGAATCAAAGCGAGAGGCAACTGTTACGAGTTATAAGTACCTGTCAACTGGCGTAGACATGGGGCGCCACGCGTTGCCTCCGACGGTGGGAGACACCTACAGGTGTCAATGATTAGCTACCGCCCGCCTCAAGCTTGGCAGCCCCCGGCCAATTGGGTGCTGATCCGCCACAGCCTGCCTGCTTCAATGGGTGCTTGGGGCTAGGACAAAATCTGAAACGCAGGCTGTAAAACCAATGCACCAGGTACAAACACAAATAAAAATAGAAACCTCAAGCTACGGCTTGCAATTGGAACGTGAGAACCATGTGTCCAGGATTTTCCACTGACTTGACCTATATTGACGATGTGAGAAAAACGGCTGTGATTGATGCCGAACTCAATCGTCTTAACATTGATATTGCTGGCCTGCAGGAGACTCGCCTCGCTGAGGAAGGGTCACTCAGGGAAAACAATTACACCTTTTTTTTTGGAAGGGTAGAGGGAAGGCAGAAAAAAGGTAACACGGTGTGGGCTTTGCAGTGAAGAATTAGCTACTGGGAATGATTGAAATTCGAGCAGGAGGAAATGAAAGAATATTATCCCTGCGCTTGGCAACCTCTTGTGGGTTTGACACCATTATTACTGCATATGCACCGACACTCGATTCCTCTGATGATGTGAAGGATTCGTTCTATGAGGAGTTAGACTCCGTGATCAAGGCAGTTCCAAAATCTGACTACATTTATATGCTCGGTGATTTCAATGCTCGTGTGGGCAAGGACTCGAGTTCATGGCCAGTGTGCCTTGGAAAATACAACATCGGTCACATGAATGAAAATGGGCAAAGGCTGATGGAGCATTGCACCAGTAATGACCTATGTATTACAAACTCCTTTTTTAAAACAAAAGAGATGCATAAGGTCACATGGAAACATCCAAGATTCGGCCATTGGCACCAGCTGGACTTCATCATCACACGGAGACAACATCTGAACCATATATCATTGACTCGAAGTTACCACAGTGCTGACTGTGATACGGATCATTCTTTGGTTGTTGCAAGGGTTAGACTGAGACCAAAGAGAATCACAGCTAAACACAAATCTAGCCCCAGGATTAATATTATTAACACTCACGATCCTGAAAAATGCTTTCAGTTTCAACAGCAACCTGAAGACGCTTTCACTGATACACCAGACAATTGTACAGTAAATGAAAAGTGGGGTCAAATTAAGGAAACTATTTATAAAACTGCTGTAGGGGTTTATGGCACTGTGGATCATAAGAGGCAGGACTGGTTTGCGGCAAACAGCGAGACTCTGCAGCCCTTGATTGATAAGAAGAAGAAAGCTCTCTTAAGAAACAAGGAAAGACCAACGCGTAACATTCTGAGTGAACTAAGGCAAGCTAGGAAGGATGTGCCAAAGGCTGCCAGGCAGTGTGCAAATGATTATTGGATCAAGTTATGTGAGTCCATTCAAATCGCAAGTGATAAGGGAAACATAAGAAGCATGTATGAAGGAATAAAGAAAGCCTGTGGTCCAGTGATCAAAAGAAGTGCACCATTGAAAACCTTGACTGGAGAAATCATCACTGACAAGAAACAGCAGATGGACAGATGGGTAGAGCACTATTTGGAGCTTTACTCAAGTGAGACCAAACCAGCGGATGATGCCCTCAACGCCATAGAGGCTCTACCAACTCTTGACCACCTGGACACACTTCCCACCATAACAGAAGTTAAGTGTACTATAAGTGAACTTGCATCTGGCAAGGCTCCAGGTAAGGATGGGATTCCAATAGAGGTTTTAAGTAGTGGGCAAGACACACTCACTCTACAGATCCACCAGCTAATAGAGCTATGCTGGCGAGAAGGACAAGTCCCACAGGATTTCAAAGATTCAAGCATCATAACACTGTACAAGAACAAGGGCGATCGGAGCGACTGCAACAACTGTAGGGGTATCTCACTTCTGTGTATTGTTGGAAAAGTATTTGCCAGAATCGTTCTGCGCAGACTCCAAGTCCTAGGAGATCAAGTCTACCCCGAATCACAGTGTGGCTTTCGACAGAATCGGTCTACCATCGATATGATATTCTCATTGCGACAAAGGCAAGAAAAATGCCGTGAACAGAATCAACCACTGTTTATTGCCTTCATCGACCTCACAAAGGCATTTGATTTGGTCAGTCGTGAGGGTCTATTCAAGGCACTAAATAAGATTGGCTGCCCACCAACTCTTCTGTCCATTGTGGAATCGTTCCACACAGGCATGAAGCGTATAATCAAATTTAATGGTGCAACTTCTGAAGAATTTGAAATCAAGAGTGGCGTTAAGCAAGGTTGTGTACTAGCTCCCACCCTCTTTGGAATATACTTTTCACTTCTACTGAAATATGCCTTTCGTGATCAGGATGGTGGTATATACATTCACTCACGCTCAGATGGCGGCCTTTACAATGCTCAAAGATTGAAGGCCAAGACCAAAATTAGGAGGGTACTGATCAGAGAGTTGCTTTTTGCAGATGATGCTACAGTTACGACCCACTCTGAGGAAGAATTGCAATGTCTACTATCTGCATTCTCCAATGCTTGTTCTGAATTTGGTTTAACAATTAGCAAAAAGAAGACACAGATTATGTCACAAGGTGCACATGGGGTACCATCAATCGTTATTGACGACGCCGAACTATAGATGGTAGACCATTTTACATATCTATGATCAGTGGTAAATAGCAAATTATCCCTAGATCAGGAAATCAACATCCGGATTGGTAAGGCAGCAACAACAATGAACAGGTTAACAAAAAGAGTCTGGGAGAACAGGAAGCTTACTGCAAAAACAAAAGTCCTTGTCTATCAAGCCTGTGTCCTTAGTACTCTTCTTTATGGCAGTGAAACCTGGACAACTTACTCACACCAAGAGAAACATTTAAACAGCTTTCATATGCGGTGTCTGCGAAGAATTCTTGGTATTAAGTGGCAAGACAAAATCACAAATACTGAAGTATTGGAAAGATCAGGTTGTGTGACAGTTTATTCCATGCTCAGTCTTCGTAGACTTAGATGGATAGGACATCTTAGGAGGATGGATGATGGTAGAATACCAAAGGACATCTTTTTTTGGTGAATAACAGATGGGTCAGAGATCTCAGGGTCGGCCTCTACTACGATACAAAGATGTGTGTAAGCGGGACATGATTGATACAGGCATTGATAATGCACATTGGGAGCAAGTCGCCGCTGAACGTGTTGCATGGAGGGCAAACATCAGAAATGGAATAAATACAAAGGAGAAAGTTATTGCAGATAAGTCACACACTGAGCGTTTGAGACGTACGATGGTGCATGATGGTGGAAATGACCACGTGTTCACATGCACCCACTGTGAACGGACATTTACAGCGCAAATTGGCCTTATTAGTCACATGCGCTACCGCCATAGGTAAAAGTTATTATGCCTTTTTAAAGCACAAACTATCGTCTGTCAAGACGGGAAGGTGCCAATGAGAATGAGACTATTGTTAACACATACATAATTCCAAAAATACTATATCTGTGCACAATCCTAGACCCACTACTGTCACAAACATAAACAAAGAGATCAGACGCCTTGTGTTTGGCAGCACCATCTACAGTATCAAACATACTACACTCATGCGAGACAAAAAAGACATGCAAAACATCACAACCAAAATACACGCACTTAGGATCAAACACTAGGCGAAATCCTACAACACCAGGAAAACACCCTTTAGCACATTACTACATTCAAATTAGGCTACATTATTTTTAGGAATACATCCTCACATTACTTTGGTGCTCTGCCAAAATTTTACAAAGCATGTATTTCAGCCTTTAGAGGACACGAACAATTACTACACAAGAAAACATACACAATCTACAAGCATTTAATTAAATCACAAGCAATACTAGTACATCTCAGAATTAAAAGAGAGCATAGATATTTGATAAAAGATTATACGAAACTTTCTCTAATATGCACAACAAGCAGATTATCCCAAAATCAAGGGAAGCTACATATAGTTTTTTTTTTACAAGATGACTCCACCAGCAGAGAGAAGAAGCAAAAATAACAAAACAAATACTACAGTGTCAGCTTTGCAGACGGAATGTCCAAGAAAGAGAAGACCACTTCTATTACGAATGCAACTCAATCATGCCAACAAGAAATATCCTACAAAACATCCTAAACACTCATACGTTGCAAAAAACAGATGTTTACAAAGCAATCATGATAAATTCCATTCCTGACTCCACACAAGACACCCACACAAAGTTTCTTGTTCTATTGGCAGTGTACAGAAATGTCATGTGGACAGTAAGAAACAAAGCATTATACAATTACAGAAATTGTCCAACAATTTAATCAACAAAAAAGTCTCAAACATTCTAATCTTAGCCCCACAAACGCAAATCCCTTAATTAATTTGCCTGAAGACAGCACATATTACAAACGAAGCGAATACCTCGATTTAAACATAAAAGATATCACAACTGTAAATGTGTTTATTGACTATATTAATAATCTTATAATTCATTCATTGGCACCTTGCCGTCTTGACAGACGATAGTTTGTGCTTTAAAAAGGCATAATAATTTTCACCTATGACGGTAGCGCATGTGACTGATAAGGCACCATCTTACGTCTCAAACGCTCAGTGTGTGACTTATCTGCAATAACTTTCTCCTTTGTATTTATTCCATTTCTGATGTTTGCCCTCCATGCAACACGTTCATCGGCGACTTGCTCACAATGTGCATTATCAATGCCTGTATCAATCATGTCCCGCTTACACACATCTTTGTATCGTAGTAGAGGCCGACCCTGAGATCTCTTACCCATCTGTAATTCACCAAAAAAGATGTCCTTTGGTATTCTACCATCATCCATCCTCCTAAGATGTCCTATCCATCTAAGTCTACGAAGACTGAGCATGGAATAAACTGTCACACAACCTGATCTTTCCAATACTTCAGTATTTGTGATTTTGTCTTGCCACTTAATACCAAGAATTCTTCGCAGACACCGCATATGAAAGCTGTTTAAATGTTTCTCTTGGTGTGAGTAAGTTGTCCAGGTTTCACTGCCATAAAGAAGAGTACTAAGGACACAGGCTTGATAGACAAGGACTTTTGTTTTTGAAGTAAGCTTCCTGTTCTCCCAGACTCTTTTTGTTAACCTGTTCATTGTTGTTGCTGCCTTACCAATCCGGATGTTGATTTCCTGATCTAAGGATAATTTGCTATTTACCACTGATCCTAGATGTGTAAAATGGTCTACCATCTCTAGTTCGGCGTCGTCAATAAAGATTGATGGTACCCCATGTGCACCTTGTGACATAATCTGTGTCTTCTTTTTGCTAATTGTTAAACCAAATTCAGAACAAGCATTGGAGAATGCAGATAGTAGACATTGCAATTCTTCCTCAGAGTGGGTCGTAACTGCAGCATCATCTGCACAAAAGCAACTCTCTGATCAGTACCCTCCTAATTTTGGTCTTGGCCTTCAATCTGTGAGCATTGTAAAGGCCGCCATCTGAGCGTGAGTGAATGTATATACCACCATCCTGATCACGAAAGGCATATTTCAGTAGAAGTGAAAAGTATATTCCAAAGAGGATGGGAGCTAGTACACAACCTTGCTTAACTCCACTCTTGATTTCAAATTCTTCAGAAGTTGCATCATCAAACTTGATTATACCCTTCATGCCTGTGTGGAACGATTCCACAATGGACAGAAGAGTTGGTGGGCAGCCAATCTTCTTTAGTGCCTTGAATAGACCCTCACGACTGACCAAATCAAATGCCTTTGTGAGGTCGATGAAGGCAATAAACAGTGGTTGATTCTGTTCACGGCATTTTTCTTGCATTTGTCGCAATGAGAATATCATATCGATGGTAGACCGATTCTGTCGAAGGCCACACTGTGATTCGGGGTAGACTTGATCTCCTAGGACTTGAAGTCTGCGCAGAACAATTCTGGCAAATACTTTTCCAACAATACACAGAAGTGAGATACCCCTATAGTTGTTGCAGTCGCTCCGATCGCCCTTGTTCTTGTACAGTGTTATGATGCTTGAATCTTTGAAATCCTGTGGGACTTGTCCTTCTCGCCAGCATATCTCTATTAGCTGGTGGATCTGTAGAGTGAGTGTGTCTTGTCCACTCCTTATAACCTCTATTGGAATCCCATCCTTACCTGGAGCCTTGCCAGATGCAAGTTCATTTATAGCACCCTTAACTTCTGTTATGGTGGGAAGTGTGTCCAGGTGGTCAAGAGTTGGTAGAGCCTCTATGGCGTTGAGGGCATCACCCACTAGTTTGGTCTCACTTGAGTAAAGCTCCAAATAGTGCTCTACCCATCTGTCCATCTGCTGTTTCTTGTCAGTGATGATTTCTTCAGTCAAGGTTTTCAATGGTGCACTTCTTTTGATCACTGGACCACAGGCTTTCTTTATTCCTTCATACATGCTTCTTATGTTTCCCTTATCACTTGCAATTTGAATGGACTCATATAACTTGATCCAATAATCATTTGCACACTGCCTGGCAGCCTTTTGCACATCCTTCCTAGCTTGCCTTAGTTCACTCAGAGTGTTACGCGTTGGTCTTTCCTTGTTTCTTAAGAGAGCTTTCTTCTTCTTATCAATCAAGGGCTGCAGAGTCTCGCTGTTTGCCGCAAACCAGTCCTGCCTCTTATGATCCACAGTGCCATAAACCCCTACAGCAGTTTTATAAAGAGTTTCCTTAATTTGACCCCACTTTCCATTTACTGTACAATTTTCTGGTGTATCAGTGAAAGCGTCTTCAAGTTGCTGTTGAAACTGAAAGCACTTTTCACGATCGTGAGTGTTAATAATATTAATCCTTTGGCTAGATTTGTGTTTAGCTGTGTAGATTCTCTTTGGTCTCAGTCTAACCCTTGCAACAACCAAAGAATGATCCGTATCACAGTCAGCACTGTGGTAACTTCGAGTCAATGATATATGGTTCAGATGTTGTCTCCGTGTGATGATGAAGTCCAGCTGGTGCCAATGGCCGGATCTTGGATGTTTTCATGTGACCTTATGCATCTCTTTTGTTTTAAAAAAGGAGTTTGTAATACATAGGTCATTACTGGTGCAATGCTCCAGCAGCCTTTGCCATTTTCATTCATGCGACCGATAATGTATTTTCTAAGGCACACTGGCCATGAACTCGAGTCCTTGCCCACACGAGCATTGAAATCACCGAGCATATAAATGTAGACAGATTTTGGAACTGCCTGGACCACGGAGTCATAGAACAAACCCTTCACATCATCAGAGGAATCGAGTGTCGGTACATATGCAGTAATAATGGTGGCAAACCCACAAGAGGTTGTCAAGCGCAGGGATAATAGTCTTTCCTTTCCTCCTGCTGGAATTTCAATCAATCCCAGTAGCGAATTCTTCACTTCAAAGCCCACACCGTGTTGCCTTTTTTCTGCCTGCCCTCTACCCTTCCCAAAAAAGGTGTAATTGTTTTCCCTGAGTGACCCTTCCTCAGCGAGGGGAGTCTCCTGCAGGCCAGCAATATCAATGTTAAGACGATTGAGTTCGGCATCAATCACAGCCGTTTTTCTCACATCGTCAATATTAGTCAAGTCAGTGGAAAATCCTGGACACATGGTTATTTTTGTTTGTACCTGGTGCATTGGTTTTACAGCCTGCGATTCAGATTTTGTCCTAGCCCCAATCACCCATTGAAGCAGGCAGGCTGTGGCGGATCAGCACCCAATTGGCCGGGGGCTGCCAAGCTTGAGGCGGGCGGTAGCTGATCAGTGACACCTGTAGGTGTCTCCCACCATCAGAGACAACGCGTGGCGCCCCATGTCTACGCCAGTTGACAGGGACTTATAACCCGTAACAGTTGCCTCTCGCTTTGATTCCGAGACCAGTTAAGACCAGGGATGGAGTTATTGCCTCTCCATAGCACAAAGCCTGGGCTAAAATATAGAGATCATGTGTTGCCCATGCAGCATGATCCCTCTCTCGGCCTGCCTAGTTCACTCCAGAGGAAAGGTAACACCCCTACATCTGGAACAAGACAAGCTGCAGAAGCTGCCGGATCAGCAAAGCAATGATCTAACTGTCCGCCTGTCGGAGCTTGGATCCTAGACCTGCTGCCAACCAAGGCTTAGGGCCTGGTCTGCCCTGCCATGACATTTTGTCTTTAGCTTGCATTTCCTCGCACAAGAGTAAGGCTTGTACCCTCCCAATTGCGCTCTTCCGCCTCTTCCGCCCGAAGCCCTTGGCACAATGTGGGGTGTCGGGTTTGGTAAGCGCCGCCCAACGTTCGGCGCTAACAGAAAACAGGTAGTACCGTCTACTGTTATACGGTAGCTCAGTCATATCTGACTAAGACCTGACCTAAATCTTATAATTGTATTATTAATAATACTTATCTTATAATTAAATTATTAATAATACTACTACCATTATTATTACTTATCTCATTATTATATTTGAACGTGCAAAATGAAATATATTGTGGATGTGTGTCTGTTTCGTTGGCGGTAACATATATATGCGTCTGCTTGTGGGTTCAGGTGTGTGTGTGTGTGTGTGTGTTTGTTTGTGTGTGCATGTATTTGCGCGTGAGTGTGTATGTGTGTGTGTGTGTCAGACAGACAGACAGACAGACAGATAGATAGATAGACAGACAGACAGACAGACAGACAGACAGACAGACAGACAGACAGACAGACAGACAGACAGACAGACAGACAGACAGACAGACAGACAGACAGACAGACAGACAGACAGACAGACAGACAGACAGACAGACAGATAGATAGATAGATAGATAGATAGATAGATAGATAGATAGATAGATAGATAGATAGATAGATAGATAGATAGATAGATAGATAGATAGATAGATAGATAGATATGTCAAAGTCTCACATGGAGTCGGTATGAACATAAAGATAGAAGTGATTTATAGAAGGGATATAACTCCATTATAAGGGAACTAAAAGGTAGTCACTCGAATGCTCGAACAATCGAGAACCTTCTAGAAGGATAGGTCAGGGGGTCCACAGCTCCGTGGACACAGATGGAACCCGCCTACCGCGTTGTCCACGAGAAGCCCGTGTCGGATCGAGACACTTGAGAGGGCAGACGACGACTGGACTAGGAGGAAGAAGCAGGGTCTAGCTTAGGGGGACTTGATAGATAGAAACCAACAGTATTTAAGGATTGTGAATTATAGATAGATGATAGAGTTTGCTGTAATGATTATGTGTATGATTGCCTTGTTATAAACTCCTGTGATACTGTAAATATCGTAACTGGCTGTGAAACCCATTCTTCGCCAGATTACTGTGAATAAATTATATCAAATAGTATCAGAATGGAGTTTGTTGCCTGTCGGAACCCGAGTTTCATTTCCCTAAGTCTCTAGGACGTTGACAGGCTATTTGGGGGCTCCAAGCCGGTTTTGGCAAGCTCAAGACGATTACTTCACTTTCTCGACAGCTCTTGGCTTTGCCAAGTAAAATATACTAACATTCATACACGACAAAGTCTGAACTTTACAGCGACTATCTTCTCATATGTTTATAAACTATCGTAGTCCCTCTAGAAAGTTATTTAGAAACCATGCTTAAATAATTTAACATTGACATGACTGGACCATAACTGTGACAAAATACTAATCTTTTTCATTCCAACGACAGATTGTTCCGAGAAAAGTTGTGTGCATGTGAATTGTTCCCCAGCAGTGGCAAAGAACCAGAGAACCAAACAACACTACAGTAAAAAACCGTGTAAATCAGATAAGTCCCATTTCATGCTTATTGAATCCCTAAACAATACTCACATCCTTTTTTTCATTGATGTAATATTTTTCTATGTATTGCAATTTATGAAATATACATGCAAATTTTATGACCATTGCAATTTATTCCATAGAAAGTATGTATGTAAACAGTAAGGGACATAACCAATTTTTGTACACCCAAACTATTTCCAAAGGGATTTAATTTCTAAAAATTTTAATTTAGCTAAATTTACAAGATGTCAACACTGGAACAGTGCATTGAATTAGGAGTTAAATTATGTTATACTGCCGATAAACTGTCAGAATGGGCGCAAAAGACGCATTCAGAAAACATAGCGAGAGAAGATAAGGCAGCGGAAAGAGAACAAAAACGACTGCAAATGCAAATGGAGGCCGAAGAGAAAAAGATGCAAATAGAGGCCGAAGAGAAAAAGATGCAAAGAGAGGCTGAAGAAAAAAAACCGCAAATAGAGGCTGAAGAAAAAAAGATGCAAAGTGAGGCTGAAGAGAAAAAGATGCAAATGGAAGCTGAAGATAAAAAAATGCAAATGTAGGCAAAACGAATGGAGCTCGAAGTTGCCAGCAAACAAGCTCAATTAAACGCAGAAACAAAAAAGTTAGAATTAGAACTAGTTTTGAAACAAAAGGAAATCGAAACGCAAACACAATTAAAAGTCAGACAAATGGAGATTGACTCCAACTTGGAAATTTCGGTAAATAAATTAAGGAGTAAAGAAGAAGAACAAAAATACAACAAAAGTGTATCAATAAGTGCATACTTAGAGAACTTCGAGTGCTTAATGTCATATCATAACATTTCAAAAGCCGATTGGGCATTTATCCTTATGAGAAACTTAGCATTAGAGCCCTTAAAAGTGATAGAAACCATTCCACAAGACATGAGGAAAGATTACGATTATTTAAAACAAAGAATATTACAACATTTTTCACTAGACACAGCAGGTTATCAATTACAATTTTCAAAACTATCACCATCACCCAACCAACGTTCATAGACCACGTGTCTGCAGTCCAAGATATTTGTACTAAATGGATTACCTCAGCGAAAACAAACAACAGCTATGATAAACTAAAAGAGTTAATAATAATTGACAAGATTATGAACACAATACCAACTCCTTTTTCTAAATTTCTAAGACAAAGTGATTGTAAGACGATTCAAGAAGTCGAAAACAAAGGAAGTGCTTATTTCACAGCGAATCGTGACATCTTCCAGTTAAACAGTAGTCAAAATGAAACAGCAGCTGTTACAAACACCAAATATTCAAAATCAACTGATAATAGGTTCAAACAACGCTCTAAACCCACCAAACCAGTCCTGTGTCAATATTGTCATTTGACGCATGAACAATACGCAATATGTGATAAATCACCAAACTACCCACATCACCTGCAAATGATGGTGGAAAACACAGAAACAAAAGAAATGCCTATAAGAGAGCGGTCAAATGTTACTTTTGTTCAGCGTACGGGAATTTTAGCGGACGATGTGACGGCCGCAAGATGATGAAGCAGACCAATGCAGCATTAATAGATACATCTACGGATGAAGAAATTGAAGAACTGAATGAATGTGACATCCAGAATGAAAGTGAGAATGAATCAGGGAATGCTGTAGAAATCATTAATACCATCAGTAATAACACCTGTAACACATGTAAAAAAAATTCAGTTGGATACCACCCTGGAATGTGGCCATACAATCCCTATATCCAGTGAAATGGCAAACCCAGCCTTAGCGTCAAAAGGCAAGTTAAAATTTCTAAAAGGTTTTGTGAATAACAAACCATGTACAATCATGCGCGATAGCGGAGCGACTCTGGTTGGAATAAAAAGGACTGTAATTAATGACAAAGACTACACACACAACTATGTGACATGTCGCACATTCGGAGGTACCATCGAAAGATACCCCCTAGCACTGGCCGAAATTCAAACACCGTTTGTATCAGGACAAGTGCTATGCGCCGTGTTAGAAGATCCTTGCGCATATATTATTCTTGGAAATCTTCCCAACATAAGATCCTGTTCTGAAGAAGATATCAAAGAATGGGAACGAAGAAATTGCATCCAAACAGCAAGCAGTGAATCCAGAACTAAAGAACACATTTGTATGTCTCAAACTGCCAAAAGCAAAAGGGAGACCACCGATGACGGAATTCCAAACGAATTCACAGAGGTGCACAACACAGCGGCGGCTGAATCCTTTAACGACACCATCAGCATAAAACCTCGAATTGAGGATGCGATCGAAGAGCAAAATTGTGAACCTGTAAATGTGCAACAACAGACAGAATACGCCAATGTAGTGACAAGACAAATGACTCACAAAACCCATGACGAACAACTTCACGAGTCGCTACAAATTATTTCACCCAATATTACCACCACTGAGTTTATCCAAGAACAGAAAACAGATCCAACCCTTTCGCATTACTTTAGACTAGTAGGATTAAAACCAAAATTGACTAACAATGCTTCTTGGACTTTCAAACTAAATAACAATATTTTAACGAGTTTATATAACGGAGATCAAACCACAATACGACAAGTGGTTTTTACCTCAGTTACACCGTGATAAAGTGCTTCATATAGCCCATGACTCACCATTCGGGGGTCACATGGGATATGAGAAAACCAGGGTCAGAGTCCTGAGCCAATTTTATTGGGCTAAATTTTGGCAGTAGCATCTGTAATAAATCAGACTGACATAGACAACATTGAAATTCCGGTTCCTACCATAAACGACAACGGAACAGTACAGGACATAAAAATCTCAGACACGTTGACGCAACCGCACCGCCAAGACATTCTGTCTCTTCTTAACGAATATAAAACTATCTTCTCAAACATACCTGGACGGACAGACAAAATAACGCATTCCATCATCTTGACAGATTTAACACCGATCAAGTGTAGACCATACTCGATTCCATTACATTATAGATCAAATCTGGACAAGGAAATATTAGACTTAGAACGAAACAAAATAATCCAAAAATCTATGTCCGAGTACTCTTCTCCAATCGTCCTTGTGAAAAAAGGACCAAACCATTCGTTTATGCATAGACTGTAGAAAAATCAACATAGTAACGACGACAGACGCTGAACCGATGTATAGTTGTGAAGACCTTATTTTAAATATGTCTAAATCATCTATTTTTTCTAAACTCGATTTGACGAAAGGATACTGGCAAATACCACTATCTGCCTCTTCAAGGCATATAACCGCTTTTGCAACACCGTTGTCCTAAACCTGCGACTGGCCTAGCAAGCCGGCAGGGGATCTTCATACTGCTCGTAGAAAAACAAAGAAGTATAAACGGACTAATTAGATGCAAGAGCAGTGCCCAATTTCAGTATAAACACAGATCATAAAGCAGTCGTTGCCACAATAAGAACAATCAGAAGAAGAAAACAAAGAGCAGGAAAATACATGCCATGCGAATCAGTAAACTTAAAAAACCTTAAAGACGAGGCAGTAAGGCAAAACTATGAGAAAGAACTAACTGAACTCTTTGAAAAATTACCTACGGAAAGAAAAACAGTGGAAGAAGAATGGGAGATGTTCAAATCAAGCATTTTAAATACTGCAAAAATAACATGCGGAACCACGAAAAAACGCAAAACACGGATAAAGAAAATAACAAGTTTGTGGAATGCAGAAGTAAAGAAAGCGGTAAAAGAAAAAAAGGAAAACTATAAAAAGGTGTTGAAGAGCAAACAGGAATGTGATTATAGAGAATACAGAATAGCGAGAAAACATGTGAGTAGAATAGTAAAGAGGGAAAATCAAAAAGACTGGGAAGAGTATGGAGAAACCCTAAATAAAAACTACAAGGAGGCAACCAGAAACTTCTACAAAACGATAAGTGCAATGCGAACCAGAGGAGAACCCTTTGACCCAACTGAAATAATTAACAGCGAAAATGGAGAATCAATAAGTGAACAAAAACAGATCCTAATAAGATGGAAGCAGTACTTCGAACAACTTTTCAACATCCAATCAGATGTCACAGGAATTCAAGAGACCTACACAGATGTCACCGAAGAACTAGAACCAGACATACTAAAAGAAGAAATTATAGAAGCCATCAGATTAGCCCCATTGAACAAATCACCAGGACAGGATGAAATACCAAATGAACTAATTAAAGCAGCAAGAGAAGTAGGAACAGCTTGGCTACATAGACTATTCAACCATGTTTGGGTAGAACAAAAGACACCACGAGACTGGGGAAACGCCATAATTATCCCAATTTGGAAAAACAAAGGCAGCAAAAGAGATTGCACACAATACAGAGGCATTTCACTGTTGAGTCATACTGGGAAAATATTTTGCAAAATTCTTGATAAAAGATTACGAACTACTTTAGAACCCCAGCTAAGCGAAACGCAGCTTGGATTTAGGAAAAACAAAGGATGCACAGACGCCATTTTTGCTCTTAGACAACTTATAGAAAAATAAATCGAATTCAATGAAACACTCTACTTAGCCTTTGTCGACCAAGAAAGGGCATTTGATAGGGTAGATAGAAACAAGCTGTGGGAAAACCTTAAACAATATGGAGTGAGTACACATCTAACAAACCTATGTAGAAGTTTATACAACAACAGTGAATGCATAGTGAGAGCAACTGGAGGACGCTCAGAACCCTTCACTATAAGATCTGGAGTACGACAAGGTTGTGTCCTGTCCCCTCTCTTGTTCATAACATATATAGACAACATATGTAAAGAAACCAGCCAAGTAGAGACAGCAAGAATACCGCATGACGAGAACACAGAAGAAGAACCATCTGCAAATCTAACCATTAGAGAACTCCTGTTTGCGGACGACCAGGCACTAATAGCAAAATCAGAAGCTGAATTACAAGACCACATGAATAGTCTAAACGAAATGTGTAGGGAACATAACATGAAAATTAGCACAAGCAAAACAGAGGTAATGACTATAACTAAAGAAGAACAAACAGCAACAATTCACCTAAACGAACATCCCTTGAAATAAGTAAAGAGTTTCAAGTACCTAGGAAGTATAATATCATCAAATGGCAGATCAGAAGACGAGATCGAAAATAGGTGCAATAAGGCAAATCAACTCATTGGACAAATGGCACCAATACTAAAGAACAAACATGTATCAATAACTACTAAGAAAGCACTTTAAAACACAATCTTCCTACCAACTCTGTGCTATCAATGCCAAACCTGGACAATGACAGAAAAAGAGAAAAGAAAAATCACAACAACAGAAATGAGGTTCCTGAGAAGAATACTCAACGTATCAAGAAGAGGTAAGATCAGAAATGAAGAAATCAGGACTAAAGTCGGGGTTAAAGCTGCTCTAGATTTTATTAGAAAGCAGCAAGTCAAATGATTTGGCCATGCAAGTAGGCTACCAGTCAACAGCATACCACAACAAGCAATGCTGTACAGACCAGATGGAAACAGAGGAAGAGGTCGACCACGTAAACGTTGGACGGAGGGAATAACAGAATCCATGGGAATGTCGATATACGAAGCCCATAACCGGGCACTCTCATGAAGTTTATACTTCACCTCGACACCGCAAGGTACAAGAGGAACATGATGAGATGAGATGAGCAACACCGTTCGGCTTATATGAATGGAGATATCTTCCTTTTGGCCTGAAAAACGCACCGGCCACATTTGTTAGATTAACCAGACTTCTATTACACGGCATCAATGATGTACAGTCTTGTATAGATGATATTTGTATCCATTCTACAGACATGACTTCTCATTTAGCGACACTCCGACAAGTCTTCAATCAAATTCTTCTTTTTGGACTCACTGTCAAACCTTCCAAGGTTGAAATAGGCTATAAACAAATAGATTTCTTAGGTCATAGAATTTCTGAAGGTAGATTACTCACAGATGATAGAATTGTATCAAAAATACTGAACCTGCAAGTACCAACTACAAAAAAAAACAGGTCAGGAGTCTTTTAGGTCTCGTAAACTATTATGCCAAATTTATACCAAACTGGGCAGAAATCACATCAGTTTTTTTTTCAAATTTGTTGACCAAAAGTCAACCAAATAAGTTATGTAAGAGTATCAGTTTAGAGGATGCAATTTGCAAATTTAAAACCATTTTTTTTCCAATCCACCCATACTCAGATTACCAAACATAGATTTACCATTTATATTAACCACAGATTCAAGTGCTATCGCGATCGGAGGATGTTTGATGCAACAATATGAAGGCGTTTACCACCCAATCCTGTATGTCAGCCGGAAACTGAAAGCGGCATAAACCATATATTCCACAGCTGAGTTGGAAGCCTTAAGTTTGGTTTTCTGTGTTCGTCGATTATCTAAGTTCCTTCTAGGCTCCCACTTCGTTGTCCTGACAGATAATGCGCCACTGCTGGTAATTAGGGAATGCAACCCAAAGAACCATAGATTAGCAAGATGGTGCCTCTTTTTACAGGATTTCGATTTTGAAATCCACCACATTAAAGGCACAGATAATGTAATTGCCGATATTTTGTCTAGATTACCCAATGCACCAGCAGATTGAAACTGTTTACATTAAGAAGTGGCCATATGATAAGCTGTGATATTTTATCCTGTTGCATAAAATGCAGTAAACCTCTACACTTACTGTAGAACTGTAGAAGTGTTGACAGCCGATTCAATACGCTACTTATAGCTATCACGAACATAAAATGTTACTACGCCACATTGGCACTTAAAAGTGCAGTAGACAATCTGAACTGTGCATATTAGAATTTGTGAATTTATTTCATCAACCACAGAACAGAAAGTTACGATGCGATTATTAATAACTTTGCATACGAGTCAATTCAATGGACTTCGCCAATTAATGGAACAGAACATCGCACATAACCGCAACGATACAGTATGACTATTACGACAGCGAAGAGACAACAACACAGGAATGTGACACCAATACGTTACCAATGAACTTTAACATCATTTCAAAAACACACGGACAAAGGACAACACACGGATCATCGATAGATTTAGTTAATTTAATTTATTAGTTAAATATGTATTATATTTTCCATTACTATATACACAAAATATGATAACATGTCAATTTTTCATTTTCCATCATAACATGTCATAAACATTTTCATACATGTTTAAAATTTTCTTCCAAAAAACTGTTTCAACTTAACTTATAAACCATTTGTTATCACCAGTACAATTAGTACTTGGCGCCTTAAATACAACATATCGCCTAAGTTTGTTCTAAGGGCGACAACATTTACCTCAACTTAATTTGTATATTTTAACAAAATACTATTTTGAATGAAAGGTGTACGAATCAGAGATTAAATGAATTAAATGAGAGAACGATATACTGAGCGGACAAATTGTACGCAAAACGGATTTATTTTAATTTGTCTGCGTTTTTGATGTAAAATGTAACACTTGTCTAAATTGTGGATACATGTTTAGTGTTAAATAGAATAGTTTCATTCTAAGAATCACTGTTTGAATGCCCTGTTCATGCATTACACAAATGGCGTAATTCATGACAAATTCATCTCCCATCTTCCCCCTCTGTTTAAGGTTTGTTGCTTTTATTACTACCCCCACTAGTTGTTTCAAACATTTGTCCTGCCTGTACCATCATTAGAGTGGTCATGAGGGCACTGGTGAGAGTGAAACCAATTGGTGGGAGGGTAGAGAGAGAAACAAAATGTAAAGACTTCCCACTTTTCCTTGTAGTCAATACTTACCTTATTATCCTTAGTATCATTAATTTTATAAGTATTACTGATATCATCATTATTAATTTACAACTTCATCTCCTCTGTGCCCCCCCCCTTGCTTATGGTTTGTTGCTTTTGCAACTACCCCCACTGGTTGAAGGGCATTGGTGGAGTGGAACCAATTGGTGGGAATGTAGTGAGGGAAACAAAAATGTAAAGATTTCCCCTTTTCCTTGTGTTCAGTATATACCTTATTACCCTTAGTATCATTAATTTTATAAGTATTATGGATATCATCATTATTATTTTACAACTTCATCTCCCCTGTGCCCCCTTTGCTTATGGTTTATTTGGCCTTGCTGCTACCCCAACTGGTTGGTCCAACATTTGTCCTGCCTGTACCATCATTAAGGGTGGCCATGAGAGCTTGGTGGGGTGAAACCAATTGGGGAAAATGTAGTGAGGGAAACAAAAATGTAAAGTTTTCCCTTTCACTTTGTCACCCCCTTTGAATCATGTGAGTGAGTGTTGAATGAATGAATATAAAATCACATATGGTTACCAAACCAATGATACTGTAAAAAAAATTTTAAATACAAATGCTTGGGGAAATGAGGGAAAAAAACCAACTCCTTTTACTCCAACTATTATTAAAAACTGCAGTTTGCATTTGTATGTACCTGCTATGCTATGTTAACACCATTCCAAAGAAAATCATCCTAGCAAATGGAATCACAATTTGTAAAAAGGTTATCATTTTCATAACTATTATTACCATTGCTGGTTTTTAAATTAGCTGTTATAACCCTCAGTATGTCTCTTCTTGTCATTATTATTGTCATCATTAGTAAAAACACAAAAACCCTTTTCCCCATGTGTCCCCTTCCCCTCGCTCATGTTTGTTGTTGCCTTTGCTGATACCCACACCGGTTTGGTTCAAATAATTATCCTGCCTTTACCATCATTGCCCAGATAGTGGTGATGAAGGCATTGGTAGAATGGAACAAATTGGTGAGAGGATGGCAAGGGAAACAAAAATGTAAAGATTTCCCCCTTTCCTTGTTTAACCCCCATTCACATGTAAATGTGTTAAAAAAAAATGGAATATGCAAATGGTTAAATTTCCTATGTTGTAAACACAAAATATCACAGATATCTCCAGAATAAACACAAGTACTCTTCTTTCTGAATTTAAAATTTAGTACACATGAGTGCGAGGAAGAAACAAGAAGATGTGAGTGAATAATGAATGAATGAATACAAAACCACATATGTTTACCAAACCAATAAGATTGAAAAAAATGTGTGCAAATACAATTGCTTGTTTTAATTTTTTCCAAAAAAAAAAAAAAAGGAAGGGAAAAAATGAAGAACCCCTTACAAATAAGACCAAAAAAAAAAAAATAAGCATGGAGTAAAAGATAACCAACTCCTTTTACTTCTAGAACATTGCATGCTGCAATTTATATGTACCTGCTATGCTATGCTAACATCATTCCTAGGAAAATCATTCTAGCAAATGGAATCATTGCTGTTTATTATCATTGCTGTTATCACCTTTAGTGTGTTTGCTTTTTGTCATTATTATTGATGTATTTAGTGTTTATTTGCATTATTATTACTGTTATCATTATTAATATATAACCATCATCTCCCATGTTACCCCCCTTTCACATGTAAATGTTTTCAAGAATCAATCAATCATGTGCCATGCCGGAAAGCGTGGGCGGTCATGATTCGCCATTTCACTCGATCACCAGAGAAATGAAACATGAAAATGGGTATTTTCCTATGCTATAAACACAAAATATCACAGATATCTCCAGAGTAAACACAAGTACTCTTCTTTAAGATATCAAATGCAGTATACATGAGTGCGAGAAAGAAACAGGAAAAAGTGAGTGAATTTTGAATGAATAAATACAAAATCACAGATGGTTACCAAACCAATGAGATTGTAAATATTTATGTTGATACAAATGCTGGTTTTATTTTCTCCTTTTTTTTTTTTTTTTAAAGGAAAGGAAAGGGAAAAAATGAATGAACCCTCACAATTAAGACCAAAAAATAAGCAAGGAGAAAAAAGATAACCAACTCCTTTTACACCTACTATATTATTGATCAGTGCAGGTTGCAATTGTATGTACCTGCCATGTTTTAACACCATCCCCAAGAAAATCTTTTTAGCAAATAGAATCACATGTTTTGGAAAATGTGATCATTATCATAACTACTATTATCATTGCTGTTATTAGCATTGCTGTTATCACCCTTAGTAGTTTTTCATTCTTTGTCATTATTATTATAGATGTATTTCATGTAAACACCATTCCTAAGAAAATCATTTAGCAAATGGAATCACATGTTTAACTATTATTATCATTGCTGTTATTGCTAATCACCCTTAGCAGTTTTTATTCTTTGTCATTATTATTATTTATGCATTTGGTTGTTATTTGCATTATTATCATTGTAATCATTATTAATATATATATATGGATTTGTAAACCCGTAAACTGTCACATCCCCCTTTCCCACCTTTTTGATACTGTGATTGTTGTTTTTCTGCTGCCGCCCTCACCAGTTGGTTCTTAATATTTTTGCACCGCCATGTTTCATCAACACCGAGGGGTGGTGGTGGTATTTGGTAGGAGTTTTGGAGCTGACAGGAGAGCGAAGCGGCAGGGGAAATAACAACGGCGCACTACCATCACGCTTTTGTTTTAAAATATTTCCTTACTACAATGTCAATGAAGAAATGTTCAAATGTATAAAATGTTGGAAATTTTGCGCATATGTCACCTACACGCCCTCATGCAACGCTCTGTAAAAACACGAACAATACAATTTGCAACGATTTTAACACACAATAAAAGTTTTTTAAAAAAAAATTCGCCTTTTACTAAAGATTTCCGTGGAGAGGAGCAATATAGAGTCTAAAGACTATTTTCAGACCCTACACCGTAGGGTATATTGGAATAAATGTTACGAATGGTTTGAAAAAAAAAAAAAAAGGATATTGCAACTCGTGACGCTTAGAGCTATACTACACATCACATACACACACGTAGCACACACTATGTAAGACATACTCATAAAACTAACCACTAACAGTTAAATCACATACATTTCATTATTGCAAGTAACAAAGCAGTAAACACACTAACAGGCAAACAAGAACACAAGTGGTTAGGTGGGAGAAAATAAGAGTATACATATTAATTGCGCACTCTAGAAAACATACGGAAGTAAAAGTGTATCAAAATACACATTCAGGACAAGAATTGCAGGTGTTCTTAAATAAGCCAAGATAATTTGTCTTGTTGAAACTCTCTAAAACAGAGTTAAATATCCTGGTAAAAGATGGATACTTGAGAAGGGCGCGGTTGCAAATACAACTGGAAGCGTCAGGGAACTTCGGTCGGATAAGCATGTTTAAGAATATGGAAGAGATAGGAGCTCTTCAGCAATCACCCTGAATTGTTGTATGGGGAAATACATGAGTTATTAGTGCAGGTATATAGGTTACCAAGTTCCCATCCACGAAACTACAATCACCAACTTCATGTGATCCTATGACAGAATTAGTACAGACTAATTACCATATAGTAACCCATAAGAGCGGGGAGGGGAACCCCTGTCAAAGTCTCACATGGAGTCGGTATGAACATAAAGATAGAAGGGATTTATAGAAGGGATATAACTCCAGTATAAGGGAAGTAAAAGGTAGTCACTCGAATGCTCGAACAATCGAGAGCCTTCGAGAAGGATAGGTCAGGGGGTCCACAGCTCCGTGGACACAGATGGAACCCGCCTACCGCGTGGTCCACGAGAAGCTCGAAGAGAGTTACAGCCCGTGTCGGATCGAGACACGTGAGAGGGCAGACGGTGACTGGACACGGAGGAGGAAGCAGGGTCTAAATTAGGGGGATTTGATAGATAGAACCCAACTGTATTTAAGGATTGTGAATTATAGATAGATGATAGAGTTTGCTGTAATGATTATGTGTATGATTGCTTTGTTATAAACTCCTGTGATACTGTAAATATCGTAACTGGCTGTGAAACCCATTCTTCGCCAGATTACTGTGAATAAATTATATCAAATAGTATCAGAATGGAGTTTGTTGCCTGTCGGAACCCGAGTTTCATTTCCCTAAGTCTCTAGGACGTTGACAAGATAGATAGATAGATAGATAGATAGATAGATAGATAGATAGATAGATAGATAGATAGATAGATAGATAGATAGATAGATAGATAGATAGATAGATAGATAGATAGATAGATAGATAGATAGATAGATAGATAGATAGATAGATAGATAGATAGATAGATAGATAGATAGATAGATAGATAGATAGATAGATAGATAGATAGATAGATAGATAGATAGATAGATAGATAGATAGATAGATAGATAGATAGATAGATAGATAGATAGATAGATAGATAGATAGATAGATAGATAGATAGATAGATAGATAGATAGATAGATAGAGATAGATAGATAGATAGATAGATAGATAGATAGATAGATAGATAGATAGATAGATAGATAGATAGATAGATAGATAGATAGATAGATAGATAGATAGATAGATAGATAGATAGATAGATAGATAGATAGATAGATTAGATTAGATAGATAGATAGATAGATAGATAGATAGATAGATAGATAGATAGATAGATAGATAGATAGATAGATAGATAGATAGATAGATAGATAGATAGATAGATAGATAGATAGATAGATAGATAGATAGATAGATAGATAGATAGATAGATAGATAGATAGATAGATAGATAGATAGATAGATAGATAGATAGATAGATAGATAGATAGATAGATAGATAGATAGATAGATAGATAGATAGATAGATAGATAGATAGATAGATAGATAGATAGATAGATAGATAGATAGATAGATAGATAGATAGATAGATAGATAGATAGATAGATAGATAGATAGATAGATAGATAGATAGATAGATAGATAGATAGATAGATAGATAGATAGATAGATAGATAGATAGATAGATAGATAGATAGATAGATAGATAGATAGATAGATAGATAGATAGATAGATAGATAGATAGATAGATAGATAGATAGATAGATAGATAGATAGATAGATAGATAGATAGATAGATCACCGCCAGGGTCTGGGCGAAGCCGGGCCGGGTCAGCTAGTGTGTGTGTATATGTAGATTTATTGAACCCTTCTACAAACTCACATTGTTCTTCTCATATTTCTAAAACTATTATAATTGCTACCTCTGGCTTCTTCTTCTTCTTCTTCTTAAAATCGATGTTTCTTTCTTAATGTTCTCAAAGTTTGGGATGCGTGTGGTTAGTTTCCTTTAAATTTTATGTGGCCCTAAGAGGCCAGTAAAAAATATATTTATCTTTTTTGCCATACTAAGCTAACATTAAAAGTATTATATTTGAATTTAAGAAAGAAATGTAGAACAAAGAAGCTCATTATAAAATGTAAGTAAATAAAGATTCAAAACATATTTTGAAGTAATCTGTAAAAATTTTCTTTATATTACAGTGTATCTTGCTTCATGTGCTTTACTTCTATAAAATTGGTAAAAGATTTTGTGAATAGGTTAGTAATTTTAAGCTAAGTGTATGATTACTTTCTTTTTTTTTTAATTTCTACTAATGTCCCTTACAAAATATATTACATGTTTATGTCCCCTACTAATTGCTTATGTAGTTGTTCTTCTTTTAGCTATCTGGTAATCCCGCAGAATGCTTGACCATAATTATTAATAATTGTAGTGAGCAATCAAGACATTACTGTCATGTTATTAAGATGTTTTAAATATGCTGTAAGCAACTAGGGTAACGCATACGCAGTTGATTTGTATGATTTATTATTATAGGTGATATTTATGTCAAAGAAATAAAGAAATGGGGGGGGGGGGGGGGGGCGGGTGAAAGCAATGCACCATTTGGCACAGAGAGAGAGAGGTAGAGAGAGAGAGAGAGAGAGAGAGAGAGGGGGGGAGAGAGAGAGAGAGAACTATTTGTTCTAAATGAATACAATTTACTCATCTCAACTCATCATGTTCCTCTTGTACCTTGCGGTGTCGAGGTGAAGTATAAATTTCGTGAGAGTGCCCGATTATGGGCTTCATATATCGATATTCCCATGGACTCTGCTATTCCCTCCGTCCAACGTTTACGTGGTCGGCCTCTTCCTCTGTTTCCATCTGGTCAGTACATCATTGCTTGTTGTGGTATGCTGTTGACTGGTAATCTACTTGCATGGCCTAACCATTTGACTTGCTGTTTTCTGGTAAAATCTAGTGCTGCTTTAACCCCCACTTTAGTCCTGATTTCTTCATTTCTGATCTTATCTCTTCTTGATACGTTGAGTATTCTTCTCAGGAACTTCATTTCTGTCGTTGTGATTTTTCTTTTCTCTTTTTCTGTCATTGTCCAGGTTTGGCATTGGTAGCATAGAGTTGGCAGGAAGATTGTGTTTTAAAGTGCTTTCTTAGTAGTTATTGATACATGTTTGTTCTTTAGTATTGGTGCCATTTGTCCTATGAGTTGATTTGCCTTATTGCACCTATTTTCGATCTCCTCTTCTGATCTGCCATTTGATGATATTATACTTCCCAGGTACTTGAAACTCTTCACTTGTTTCAAGGGATGTTCGTTTAGGTGAATTGTTGTTGTTTGTTCTTCTTTAGTTATATGGCTCGCCATAGGGGATGGACTCCCTGTGGTCAGATTTGTGTCCTAAACCTGCGACTGGCCTAGCAAGCCGGCAGGGGATCTTCATACTGCTCGTAGAAAAACTAAGAAGTATAAACGGACTGACCCAATACAATTTACAAACAATATAAATTACATTTCCTCTAAGCATAATAAATAAATTCATAAATCCAACAAACTTGCACGGCGTTTTGCCAGCGTGAAAATAAGTGCATGTATGTCTTGACTGTACCAGACTAGGTTTCCTTCTGCTCACTTCGCTTAGTCAACTCTTTCATTTCTATTACCTAGACCAGGGGTCACTAAACTACGTCCACGGACCGGATCCGGCCCGCGATATCGGACGTCAGGCCCGCCGACGGTGCTTGAAATCTTATATATAAAAAAGGATCTCCGTCCAAATGTATGTCCTTTATGCGTTCACGAACGGCTCATCCGATTGAGACGAAATTTTCTACACGCCTTCCTTTCAATCCAGCGCTGCCAACTGTGATATTTTGTTAGTGGGAAATCGCCTGCTTACTCAGTATTATTTCATTTTTTCATTTTTCATCATAATTTCATATATCTCAGGGGACCTAACTCTGTAAAAGTTATTTCAAGGGGCATAACTTTTCTGTATAACTTATAGTCATATTGTGGCATCGTTTTCAAAGATTTATAAACTCCTTGTCCATAGTTATGTACCGGCATATGAGTTATAATAAATAATGATACAATCTGTAAGGCATTTTCAAAGTTTTCATAAAAATAATGCACAATGCATAACATTGTAACTCATCTTTTTTTGCTTAAGAAGTTACTGTAGTCATGCAGGTGATTAGAAAGAGTTTTCATTAAAAATAATGGATGGTGTGTGGAAGGACATTCTTTTAAGTTACTTTTTTTGTTGTATGAATTTAATGAGAACTTATATGACTACTTATATGAATTAAATGAGATGCTCCCCACCAGGGACTGGGCGAAGCCGGGCAGGGTCAGGCAGACAGATAGACAGACAGACAGACAGAGAGACAGTCGGGAACGGGAACTTATATGACTACTTATATGAATTAAATGAGATGCTCCACACCAGGAGCTGGGCAATGCCGGGCCGGGTCAGACAGACAGACAGACAGACATATAGTCGGGAACGGGAACTTATATGACTACTAAATATGAATTAAATGAGATGCTCCCCACCAGGGACTGGGCGAAGCCGGGCAGGGTCAGGCAGACAAATAGACAGACAGATAGACAGACAGATAGACAGTCGGGAACGGGAACTTATATGAATTAAATGAGATGCTCCACACCAGGAGGTGGGCAATGCCGGGCCAGGTCAGACAGACAGACAGACAGACAGACAGACAGACAGACAGACAGACAGACAGACAGACAGACAGACAGTCGGTAACGGGAACGAGAACTTATATGACTACTTATATGAATTAAATGAGATGCTCCCCACCAGGGTCTGGGCGAAGCCGGGCAGGGTCAGCTAGTTTGCTTTATAAAACTTATGGAACACGAGACGTGATAAAATTTAAATTTAAATATTATGTTTAGAATACTAGGGGATTTTCACACCAGCGGAGACCTCCTGGCTGCTATGTGCCTTAAATTTGAAAGCCAAACCTATTTTTTCGTCTTTTTTCCCAGAGCTTTCGTTCTGGCTTGCAAGAATTGTTCGTTCAATAGAATATCCTTTGCAGAACCTCGCATAACAACCTTCCGGAAAACCTCTCAATCATAAGCAAGATGTCCCGCGTTCGATACACCCATCTGGAGATCATCCGCCACAGCCTGCACCAATCATATCTTTGGCCTTCCTCTTCCTCACTTCCCAGGCATATACCCTTCTATAATTGTTCTCTCCAAACTTTCGTGGCGTTTCAAGTGACAAAAATATTTCAGTTTTCTTTGTTGTATGGTCTTTAATAGCCAACCTTCTTCACTATTCAGCTCTTGAAGTATGGATGCATTTGTTCTTTTCTTTAACCAAGATATTCTTAGAACTCGTCTGTAAAATTTATATTCAAATGCATTTATGCGCTGTACAGTCTGATTAGTAAGTGTCCAGGTCTCAAAGGCGAATGTTGCAATTGAAAAGATGCAAGCTCTTAAAAATCTAATTTTTGTAGTTCTGTCTGTCTCACTCCATAATTTATTCCGTTATTTTAGTCTTTAAAGAGCAATTGATAGTCGTCGTTTAATTTCTTTCGTTGTGTCACCGTTGTTGGTAATCAATGACCCAAGATATTCACAATTGTCCACCACCTCCAATTGTTCCTCATTAACACATTAGTCTTTCTCCATAGTAATTTTATCTGTACGCATCACCTTTGTTTTTGCTATGTTAAGATATAAGTTGTGATTTTCGCTATTCAATTGGGTTGAGGCTATTAGGTTTTCTATACCATTCTGTGTTGTGGATAGCAATGCTGTATCACCAGCATACCGAATCTCTGGTATGTCATGACCACCGATATTTAGGGCATCATATAGCTCCCTGTTTATATCATCTCTTACATTTCTCATTATATTTTCGGCGTACAGGTTAAACAAATAGTGGGACAGCACACATCTCTGCTGGACTCCTTGCTTCATGTCAAACCAATCTGATGTCTCGCATCTATTCTAACCGCTGCTTGTTGGTCTAGATCAGTGGTGGCCAAAGCGAGGCCCGCGGGCCGCATGCGGCCCGCCGGGAGTCATGTTGCGACCTGTAACAAGCTACGTGGAGGGTCCCAAATACCCTTGTCACAATGCTTCAATCTTCCTCTTTCGCCCTGGCTGGGATAGGTCTTTGCTTGCCAATCCTCCTCTGTTCCCCGGAATCACTGTCACTCTCTCTTTTGACCTCGGGGCCTATTCCCTGAGGTGTCTTTCTGGCTGACCCATAGATAACATGGCGATCGTTAGAGTAAACTAAAACGTGATTTATTAAATTAATAAAGAACAGCACAGGAAAACATCAAGGCAGTTAAACAGATAGTTCTGTATAGACACAACAAGGATAAAGTTAAGTTCAGGCACAGAGCCTCAGGTAGCTTTTCTTCACAGTCCCAGCTTAATACACTGTCCGTTCAGTCCACATACAGCTCACCGAATAAGTCTTCAGTTCTTTCCTTCCCCCGTAGGTTGTTCGAACAACAGGCCGCTATAGAACCAAAGCCACTGGTTTGTGAGGACTTCTATATATAGTAAATTCACTGTTCATTTGGCACAAGGTTGGGTATGATTTCAAATAATGGGAATAGTTCATGAATGTGGAATGGATAGGTGCCTTTCACTGTCCTGTACAAAATGGGGTATGCAGGATAATCATGCGTAGGCCCAGCCAAGAAACTACCTGCTCTCGAGCCTATGTCGTCGAAAGGACTTGAGTTGCGCCATCACCGCAAATTGTCATTTGCCCAAGATCAACCTTGCCTCTCTCTCAGAGACCTTGACCTGGTTTCATCCGGAGTATATAGCTTTAGCATAGAAGCCCAGTTGATACTGTCCCATTTAGTCACGTCCAAAAGAAGGACCCTTTCCGATCCACCAGTAGGATGTTGCACTTCCTCTGTCTCACTCTTCAAAGTGTAAAATTGACATGAAGCAGCCTACATATGGTAGTTGTTTAAACGGACATAGATGGCCCCAAAAGTTGAACTAGTGCGTATATGGTGCAAGGCGTCCCATCGGGTTTTCCCGAAGAAAAGTAAAACTTCCAATAGTTCTCTTTAGAAGATCGGGTTGTTAAAGTAACCAAGAGAAGTATCTTGGATGGGGATTGAGCGAATAGGAGAACTGAGGGTTTCCTAAAGCTGTTTCCCAATACCCAAAATCAAAGAAGGCATGAGGCCATGGGCCACTGGCGTTTCGCCACACGGCCCGCGGAGCTAGGTCAAATGCACATAAATGTTAACTTTATTGTACATATCACCAAAAGAACATTACATCATGCGTCGTTGTGACATATTTCCAATATTGTCTGCCTATCAACGACATTTGGATTCCCTATTAAATTGTGTATTCAGAGGTCACAATGTTAATTCGAGGCCAAGCCCAATTTTCTAACCATAACACTTAACCCGCAGGGGCGTTTCAAGTTGACAGGAATTTGAAACTGCGTCCAAACGACATATGAACACGTGCGACCGTCTGGTTGGTGACAAGAAGACGGGAGATGGCAACACTATTGCCCCCCCCCCCCCTCTCTCTCTCTCTCTCTCTCTTTCTCCAGCCCGGCCCTGTCCGCGATACCATCCACATCAAGCTGTGTCGCGTTCTGTGCCAAAAGTGTGCCCAGGATAGGTACATTAAAAACAAATGGTGTGGGTGGATTACATTGAGAAGTTTTTAAGGGGTGAAATTGAGAGCTGTAAGGAGTCTGATAAATGCTTTTCTAGAGACCAGCTGTATTTTCCGTATTGGATACAGTGAGGTTCTTTGGACTCCAAGATGGTGGACTGAACTTGGTCGAACCGGAAACATAGTACAAATGCTCTAGTTCTCATTTGGAGTGGCTGATTCATCGGCACAAGATGAAAAGGATTCATATTGATGTAAGAGCCGAGTTTCCTTAATATTATTTGCTCTCCAAGTTTAAGGCAACCTCAACATTATAGAACTCCGTTGAGTGACTGATCAATCTATATATATATATATATATATATATATATATATATATATATATATATATATATATATATATATATAAGAGGATGGCCTGGCCAACACCAATGTACCTACTCGTCACGTAAATGCACTGGCTGAGTCCTACCTTCATGGCTAGTTGTTAAGGTCAGGAGAAGGGTTATGAACATTGTCAAAACCTGGCAGTTATCCAGATGGACATTTACAAAACTTGGATTTATTCCATCAGGACAATTTCAAAACCTCAAATTTATCCATGAGGACATTTTTAAAACCTGAACGGTATCATCGTGGATATTTTTCACCGCCTGAAACTTATTAACATGGATATCTGCCCGTTGTTTATCATTTATAGATAATTTCCATCCTTGACTAGCATCATTATGGATATTTAGAACTCTTGAAGTTTATCTGCCCTATGTATATGTATAATTCCTGAAGCTTATCTGACCTATGGATATATATATATAACTTTTCAAGTTTACCAGTGGATATTTATAAAGTCTGAACTTTATCTGAACGATGGACATTTATAACTCCTGAAGTTTATCTGCCCTGTGGATATTTATTACTTCTGAGGAAATTTATTATCAGGGATATTTCACCGCTTGAGGAATGTTGCACTGGATACTCCCAATTTCGGAACATTTAGCCGAATGAATATGTGCACCTTGGGAACTTATTAACCTGGCTAGTTCTACTCAAGTGACTTGAACATGAACATTCGTAAAGGGTATATTATGGACTATAGACTGTAGGAACCATAGTGTTTTAGTTTGTGAAAAGAATGTATGGTATTAGGTATAAACTCTGTGTTCCTGATATTTCTCTGAGTGGATGTTGTTGAAGTAAGAGATAATATTGGTTGGATACTGGCAGAGAACATCAGTGAGAAAGGTGTGATTAATATAGATTATTAATGCTATTTTGATGTGGGTTTTTATTATGTGAATATTCATTATGTATATTCGAGGTATTACCTAAACATGGCGTCAACTAGTAAAGACATTGGACCAAATAAGAGAAGAATCACAGAAGAATTAAGAAGTTTTCAAGACAGGTGGACTATAAACTAATTTTTTTTCGTGGAAATTAAAGCAAAGCACATATGCTTGATATGCAACGAATCTGTTTCTGTCTTGAAATAGTATAACATCAAACGGCACTACGAGACTAATTATGCAAATACGTTTTATAAGTACAAAGGACCAATTTCGATAAGACCAAGTAAATGACTTTTTAAAAAAAAAAATTATGCACAACAAAGGATATTTCCTACAGCGGGTTCAGAGTCAACATCCTATGTAAAAGCTAGTTATGCAGTAGCCAGGATACTAGCAAAAAAATCGAAGCCATATTCAGATGGTGAAGGAATGTTTGGAGAGCGTCGTTGAAATTCTGTGTCCAGAAAAGAAGAAGGATTTCTCAAAATTAAGTCTGTCTCGTCAGACTATTACTAGGCGTGTGGACGACATTGGAAAACATATAGAAGATAATTTGAAAATTCGAGCATCCAAGATTTTATGCTCTAGCAGTGGATGAAAGCACAGATATGACAGATACTGCCCAACTGGCAATTTTTTATCAGGGGTGTTGATATCCATTTTAAAAAGACAGAAGAATTTGCGGCACTGTATCCACTTAAGGACACTACTAAGTCACGAGATTTGTTAGAAGCAGTTACATCGACATTGAATCGCTTTTCGTTACAACTTAACAACTTATCGGGCTTAACAATGGATTGTGCCCAGCAGTGGTTGGGAAACACGAAGGTTTAGTAGAATTGATTGAAAATGAGGCCTTCAAAGTCGGTAATACTTCTATGACAAATTTTCATTGCCGGTCTCTCAGACCGAGAGGTTACACGTCTTTCTTCGTAATCCCATTTATCCACGCAGGATAACGCAGAGCGCAAGAATTGGAAGCGGTTTTCTCCGCGTTGGTGACTTGTGAGATAACTGAGCCGGTCGCTCAGATAGCAATGGCAAACTAATAAGTGTAATTTTGCCAAGAAATCAACAATCAGCTGAAAACATTTCATTACATTATTCATCAGGAGAATTTATGTTCGAAGGCCCTCAAAATGAACCATGCCATGAAAGTGCTCGTCAAATTAGTGATATTCATTAAGTCGAACGGGTTGAATCACCGTCAGTTGCAAGAATTTCTAAAGTCTGTGGACTCAGATTATAATGACGTTACATTTTATGCAGAAGTAAGATGGCAGACCCGTGCCAAATTGTTGAAAAGAGTGTTTGATTTGCAACAAGAAATACAATGATTCTTTGCAAGTTAGTCAAAAAGTATCCCAGAGTTTGAAGACAAAGCGTGGGTTTGCGATTTTGTATTTCTGGTCGATATAACTAGCCACCTAAATGACGTTAATACTCGTCTAAAAGGGAAGGATAAATTAATTAATAAGATGTATTTTTTTTTAAACCTTCAGTTATCAGTTGGGGTATCTTCATTGCACTCAG